>JAMKQA010251540.1:0-11261 GCA_024699735.1 Posidonia australis
ACTTTTCGGCAGACCGAAAATCTTCCAGCATACCGATTTGTCCCGACCGTTGTAGATTTCGGTCGACCGGTCAAATTCGGCATACCGAATCTTCTGTCAATAAATTGCAGATTTACTAGTCATTAGACCCAATTAGGCAAACTTGTATCATTATAAATAGAGGTCCATATGTAGTTCTAAACTCAATCCATTCCTTCATATTGTTATATTCTATTGAGTGATCAAAGTGAGTTGTAATATTTCGATCCAAGCTTTGCTTTAAGCTCCAAGTGCTCCAACATCCTTTCAAGGCAAGCAAGAGCAAAGATCCAAGTGCTCCAAAGCTCTCTCTCTCAAAGCAATCAGAGGTTCTCTAGGGAGGAGAAAGAAATTCGAGATACAAGTGTACAAACAAGGTATTATTTGTAGCTTGTAATATTCTAAGTTATTGAATATAGGGTTAAGTCTCAAGTGGGGAACTTGAGGAGTGGACTAAGCCGGGGTTGGCTGAACCACTATAAATCTTTGTGTCTTTGTGATTGAAAGTTTTTGTGCTAAATCTTTAATAGCTTCAAGATTGCATAATAATTTCCAAAGAGTAAATTAAAACCGGAAAATCTCTATTCACCCCTCTCTAGAGAAGCATTAGTATCCTACAGTTTCCTCTCCCGGTCAATGGAAATCCCTGGGGGCAGATTCCCCAGGTCCTATGTTCTTCCAGTTCTTCCCTCTCAAATCCTACTATTAGTTCCTTCCCTGCTTGGCCCACTAAGACTACTCCACCCTCATCTGGTTCCAATGGTCGTCATCCTATCTGCAAACCTCTTAAAAATAATAGAGGATGGAGAGGAGGTAAGCGAAATAAGAATTCCAGGAGTGCTAAGAACGTTTGGACTAGACCTATCAGCCCCATCATTCACCCTTCAGTAAATTCTGCTGGCATTTTGCCAACCCCTTCTCCTATCTCTGGGGCTGACCATGATTACCCAGCCAACCAATACACCCATTCTCCTCACGTTGAGCCCAATCATACTATGGATGAAATATCTAAATTTGTGGAGGCAGAAATTAAGACAAGAAATTTATCTATGGCTAAATTTAAAAGGGTGTTAGCTTTTTATGACTGTCTAGAGAAAGACGATCTGGGAGGCCCTTCTGAAGTTGCTTCAGAGACTCACCCACCAACTCCCATCCATGCCCCAAGTACTAATGATTCTTACTTTGCTACTTCTGCCCTACAATATAATGATTCACATTTAAATAAGTTTGTTTCATCCCATACTTCAGATGCTGTTAGTTCTAATTCTGAAGATAACACTAGTCATCTTTTGAATGATGCACTCATTTGGGAGTCATATGATCATTTTATTAGTTTTTGTGGAAAATTAGGTATTTCACTAAATACCACAATAGAGGCTAAGAATTTCCTTAACTCTGTTAGTGAAGAACAGGACTTAGCACGCATTAATTTAAATGATAATGCTAGCTTGGTTGAAAACTTAGCTTCTCTTTTTATATCCTCCCAATTTCAATGATCATTTCTACTTAGAATATAAGAGGGTTGGGTACCAGTGGAAAAAAAGAGCCATTAGTAACTTAGTCAGAACTAATAAATGCAATATTCTTATAATTAGTGAAACCAAATTAGAGGCTTTTCCGCCTAGTATTCTCAGATCTCTAGGAGGAGGTCTACTAAATCAATGGTCCTTCATTCCATCACTAGGGGCTTCTGGGGGAATTCTCATTGGATGGGATGATAGATTTTTGAAACTATTTAATACAATAGTTGCTACTTATAGTCTTTCTTTAAATTTTGGAAATCATATAGATAGCTTTGAATGGTGGCTCATAGGAGTCTATGACCCCTGTGAACCCAGACTAAAAATAGAATTTATCGAGGAATTAAACTCCCTCAGCAAAATGTTAAACTCCAAGTGGGTCATTGGGGGAGATTTCAATTTAATCAGATATTCACATGAACACTCTGCCAGAAGTAGCATAACATCTGATATGAAATAATTCAATGCTTTTATAGAAAGTAACTATCTAGTGGATTTATCTCCAAGTAATTTCAAATATACTTGGTTTAATATGCAAGTCCAACCTACAATGGGTATCTGTAGATTGGGCATACAAATTCCCCAATTCTTATTGTCTGGGTATGACTAGGGTTGTCTCTGATTATATTCCCATCACTCTTAACACCATACCCATAGACTGGGGCCCTATCCCTTTTAAATTCTACAAGTCATGGTTTCACATTGAGGGATTCAGGTCTTTCATAGAAAATTACTGGCAAAGATCCTGCAGTATTTGTGTTTCCCCTTTACCTGTGACAAAATTTGCATACAGGATTAAATATTAAAAAAAACAGATAAGATGCTGGATTAGACCAGTAAGGGAGGAAAGGTATAACAAATTACTATCAATCGAATCCCAAATTGCTTACATAGATTCCTTAGCAGAATCCTCTCAGATCTAAGAAAACCTTTTGACTAAAAAGAGGGATCTTATGACCAAACATTACACATTGCTTCAAGAACAAGAAGCATATTGGAAGTAGAAATCCAGAATTCAATGGCTTAAAAAAAGGAGATTTAAACACATCCTTCTTTCATAATATGGTTAAAAGCAGGAGGAGAATAAATGTCATTTATTCCCTGAAGATTAGGGACAATATCACCTATTCCCCTACTATAATCTCCACGGGATTAGAGGAGTACTTTATAAGGCAATTCAATAAGCCTAAAAGATACATACCAACTATGAACTGGGTCATTTTATTCCCGACAAAAATCCAAAATCTTGAGGTTTTGGAAGGAGTTTTTTCCCTGGAAGAAATTTACAAAAATGTGGTGCTACTGCATGGTGATAAGGCTCCTGGACCAGATGGTTTTTCTCTATGTTTTTTCCACCAATTTTGGAATCTGGTTAAATCAGATATCCTTGAGGTTTTTAATTACCTCCATGCTTCCTCAGACATAGATTATCTAGAACCTATTAATCAAACCTTCATCACCCTTATTCCTAAATTGGAGGGTGCATAATGCATTAAAGATTTCAGACCTATCAGTTTAATTAATAGTCTATATAAAATCATTACGAAGACTCTGGCTTCCAGATTTTCCCCTGTGCTTGATAAAGTTATTGATAATTCTCAATTTGCCTTTATATTGGGAAGATACATTGGTGATTGTTTCTTGGTAGCTTAAGAAACACAGCACTATATGAAAGTAGTTGGAATTCCTGGGTACATCCTAAATTGGATTTTGAGAAAGCCTTTGATAATGTAAATTGGGATTTCTTACTGGATTCCTTTTCTGGATTAGGATGTGGCCTTCAATGGATTAATTGGATAAAGATGTGTATCATACATGCTAGATTTTCAATCGTAATTAATGGCTCTCCCAAAGAATACTGTAAAGCATCAAATGGGTTAAGACAGGGAGACCCATTATTACCCCTCCTTTTCATTGTAGTTACACACATTCTGAATAGGATGCTATCACTTGCTGTGGATAGCAAGTTGATTTCAGGCATTCAGCTTCCAAATGGTGGATCAAATATAGTAAACATTCAATATGCAGATGATACTATTTTATTTCTATCCGTTAATGAGGAAAATATTATTAATATCAAGAGGATATTGTGTTGCTTTCAATCTTGTTGTGGATTGAAAATAAATTTTCATAAATCCTCTCTCACTGGTATTGGTGTCCCAAATGATTCCATTATCAGATCCTCCCATATCCTAGGATGTACCACATCTCTTCTACCTATTAAATACTTGGGGCTACCTCTACACTCCAGGAGGGCAAACGTTAATGACTGGTCCCTAGTAATTGAAAAAATTTCAAAAAAACTATCTCTTTGGAAGACAAAACAATTGTCTGTAGGTGGAAGACTAACTGTTGTGAATTCTGTGTTGTCAGCTACCCCTACCTATTATCTTTCTGTACTTCACCTTCCAGCTAAAGTAGAAAAAGCTATTGATAAACTTAGGTGTAGTTTCTTTGGAAATCCTACTCATCTTCCTCCACCACATGCCATCTGGCTAACGGGCAATGTTATGCAAACCTAAAGTTCAAAAAGATGGGGCATTATTAACATTAAATGTTTTAATGTGCCATTAAAATCTAAGCTACTATGGCAGCTACTTTCTAGCTCCTATACTTTAAAGTGGACAGAAATTTGAAAAGCCAGGTATTTATCTAGGTCCTGGCCAGGGGCTCTATTAAATATATCAATTGGAAGATCTTCTCCTTTATGGCAGGAACTAAAAGGTTACTTCAACATAGTCAATAGTTTTACCACCTTTCAAGTTAAAAATGGAAGTAGCATTATTTTCTAGGAAAATGGATGGTGAAGTGGGAAAAAACTTAAAGATATTTTTCCAGATCTTTTTAAGATGGCAAAACTTAAAAAGGCTTCAATTGAAACAACAATTGAGATTTTCAGAACAAACTTTGACATGTTATTTGCTGGCCCCATGTCATATGATAACATTGTTGATATTCAGAATCAGGCTGATCTTCTTATAGATATTCTAAACAATATGCTTTTATGCCCTGAGGATGACACTTTGCTGTGGAATCCCTCCAAAGACTGCTATACTGTGAATTCCTGCTACAACATCATTAATGATGGTGGACTTAAATTTCAATTTTATGATCAAATCTGGTACAACTAGGTTCTTTTAAAAGTTAAACTTTTTTTTTGGCTGGTTTTATTCAATAAGGTACTAACTAAAGATAACCTCTGTAAAGGCGGTTGAAATGGCTCTGAAGTATGTATATTTTGTAGAGGTTTGAAGGAAACAAACAATCACTTATTCATCCATTGCTCTTTTTCTAACACTATATGGAATGCTTTTATTCAGGGTTCTTTATATCGTGCAATATTCTCTATTGCTGACCTATTTACCTTTCCACCTACTTTGAAATTTGAATTCCATTTAAAAGGCTACTATACCTTGATTCAAATTATTTTGTGGATTATATGAAAGGAACAGAATAAAAGAATTTTCAGGGGAAAGAGCAAAAATCCTTACATGATTATTAATGATATTTTTCCTATTATTCAATGCTGGATAGATTCTATGGGTACATGTTTTGAGAAAGAAGAGGCCCTATGTTCTATTTCATCTTTTCAACAAAATCGGACAATGGAGTATGCACCCTTCGCTCTTCAAAATGCCAGGCTTATAGAATCCAATCAACCCTCCCTACCTTCTGCGGATGAAAATCCTTCCTGTGATTAATGTTTTGTTAATTGAACTTAAGACTTTTGACACATTATGAATCTTTTGTTATAGCCTGTTGATGACTATCTATTTTTTGGATTAGAACTTATGTTTCGTCAGATCTGTATTTTCTGAAACAATTTGTATTTGAACTCTCTTTTGCCTTGATGGCGGTTGCATAGTCAAGGGTTAAATTTATAATAGCTTATCGTTTACAAAAAATCACATATTCATATTTAAAAGAAAATTATTTCCAAACTAAATAGTAATATCATCAGAATAAATATGTATGGTGGTCAACTATTGTATTCTTTGGTTGTGACGTCAAAAGATTCGCAAGTATCATGCTATTTACTTTCCACATCAATCTGAAACGAGTAAGCGTTGAACTCGGTTTTCTTTTGTCTCTAACATTCTTTTCAAGGAATATATTGTTTTTGAAATCAATATATATATATATATATATTCTTATAGTCGATGAGATTGGAAGATATAAATTTTACCTTCCTTAATCAACTAAGAATATATTACAAGTGACATTCGGCAGGGCCTTTATCACCAATCAACCTCTCGAAAAAAAAGAAGAGGAGTCCTGGAGACCATCATTTCTTTCCACATGATAAACATACCCTCAAGAAAAGGAACAGGGTATGATGAACTGTACATTCATGAATATACTACAAAAAGGGTCCTGGTTTCCATACACGTCCATTCCTGGGGATTAGTATTAAACAAACAAATAAATGAGTATTCTTCCGAATATTAAAAATATATACGAGCTTCTGCTTGTGCCCAAGGACGTCACCAAAATTTCCAGCTTCCACTTCGCCCAAATATTTCTACGGACCAGAATGGCCACTACTGGACCCAGCCGGCACCGGTTCAGGCCGGATCCCTTTCAACCCGTGTCTAACCACCTCCTCCCACTCCCGCCCATGAACACTCACCTCCACCACCGCCATCTCCTGGTTCAACAGGCTTACCTCCACCGTCGCCACCGGTTTCCCGATTCCGTTCCGGCATCGTGCTTCCAACCCAACCAACCCTTCTTCCTTCCCCTCTCTCCTCCTCACCTCCAGTCCATTCTCCACCCACCTCTTCTCCAGCTCCCCCAAGACCACCTCGGCCGGCTGGGTCACCAAAAACCGCTCCCGTGTCAGCGCCGGTTCGAACAGACCGGACAGGTCGAACCCGGCGGAGAAGGATATGAGGTCGAAGGCATTGAACTCCCTCTTGTCCTCCACCTCCATGGTCTTCTTCTTCGTCGCCTTGAAAGTTGATTCCTGTTCGCTGCAATGGAACCTCGACAACTCCGCGAGCTCTTCGCGGTGGAGGCCCTTGGTGAACCAGGAGTCCTTGAATATCTCGTCGATGGTGATCCTCGTGGAGGGGTTGGTGTCGAGAAGGCGGGAGATGAGGAGCTTCAGCTCCGGCGATGTCCACTTGGGGCACTTGTACTCTCCCCGGTAGATCTTTCTGTACATGGCCATGAGATTGGCGTCGTTGAAGGGTAGGTACCCCGCGACGAGCACGAAGAGGATTACGCCACACGACCACACGTCGACCTTGGCCCCGTCGTACCCTTTCTTGATGAGTATCTCCGGAGCAACGTAGGCCGGCGTGCCGCACAGCGTGTGGAGCAGCCCGTCCTGCCGCATCTGGTCGTGGACGGCGCTGAGTCCGAAGTCGGAGACCTTGAGGTCGTCCCTCTCGTCGATCAGGATATTCTCCGGCTTGAGGTCTCGGTGGAAGACACCCCTGGAGTGACAGAAGCCGACGGCGGAGACCAGCTGGCGGAAGTGCTTCCGGGCCTCGTCCTCGGAGTGGCGACCCTTGGACTCAAGGCGGGAGAAGAGCTCGCCGCCCTTGACGAACTCCATAACGAAGTAGATCTTGTCGCGGGTGGCGAGGACCTCGGAGAGGCCGACGATGTTGGGGTGGCGGAGGCGGCGCATGATGGAGATCTCGCGCTTTATGTTGGCAGCGTGGTTCAATTTCACAACCTTCTGCTTGCTGAAGCACTTCACCGCCACGCTGTGGCCAGTGCGGACGTCGCGGGCGTGGTAGACCTTGGCGAAGGCGCCGCAGCCGAGGAGCCTCCCCAGCTCATACTTCTCGAAGAGGATCTTCCCACCACCACCAGCATCGCCATGGAAAGGCGGCATTTTAGAGAGAAACGAAGAAGAAGAAGCAGCCTTTTTTTTTTGTTCTGGACGAGAGCAGTTTGTTACTGACTACACATGCAATGAATGAAGACTTGCGGTTGGGTTTCCAAAGAAACAATAAAAACGGAGTTTCTTTTGTTGTTTGTTGGAGGAGAGAAAGAATAGAGAATCTATTAATATTGAGAGAGAGAGAGAGAGAGAGAGAGAGAGAGAGAAGAGGGGTGTGCGATGATAAGGGTATGGCTGAGTCTCCGCAGGATTGACGGTGTATTTGCAAATGGCATGGGGGGGTTTATAAAGGAGGAGGTTTTGGTGTGACGCAACGGTGGGGCGATTTAATTATCCAGTTTCTTTTTGCGTCGAACATGTCGTACATGACCGTGTTATGGTGTCATTGGGGATGATGGGTGACCTTACTATTATAATATGTAGACGCTGATGTGATTTAATGTGGGGATAGCCGTTCACGGTCACTTGCGACTGCGGAGAGCTTATCAGATCGAATTTGCCTTTTTCCGTTGAACGGAGAAGGTGAAGGGAATGTTCAAAGTGATGTTGAAGTTTGGGAAGGTGTCGTTGCTTACTTCTAATTTGAAATACCAACTGCTGTTAATTCCCACGTGGATTTGATGGAAGTTTAAGGTTTTGGAGGAATGTGAAGGATTTCACCTAGTGTTGCAGAATCTGATGTGCGTCATGGAGTTTGACCGGATGAATTAATTGAGAGTGAATCATTAAACAAACGTTCTTAAATCCATGCTCATTTTTTGGGTTAGTTGCTAGATACAATTGCAGGCCTTGTTACTTGTTAGCTAACTGGTTGAGATAATTTAACATTATGGATTCAATGCTGGTTCGAAATGCATTCAATCTGTCGATGTTTCAACTCGTGGATATTCCATCTTGTCGAAGTTCCATGAGTTGAAACTCTGAGAGATTAAGACTTTACCCTTTCGAAATCATAAGATTACAATGTCGCTAATGCCTCCGAATATCCTGATGGTATCCGTGTCCGGCGGAGAAAGATTCCAATAGGATGTTGCCGCCTATTGTGCCGGTCCAAGAGGACCAAGTCCACATGATTCTTATTCTCACAGCCAGCATTGTGCCCATATTCTTGTTTCTTTATAATTAACACTAGTCATATCATCAACGTATCGCCCTATCATAGACTATAATTAACTTGTTAAGTAGGCAAAATGATTTCCATTTCCATGTTTCTGCTAGAATTCATTCTTGTTAAACTTCTGGAGAACATGTTAAGTAGGAAAGGAATTTTCATGTTTCTGCTGGAATTGATTCTTATCTTACTTGACAATAAAGCTCTGGAGTCAACTTTTGTAGACAAATTTAAAATATGAAATGGGCGGGCATGGATGACTAGAGCTGCAAGATTCTGTGGGCGACGTCCGATGCAAGACAAGGACGGGTGGTGGTTTTCGCCGAGGCGAAGAAACGACATTGGGCTTATCAGAACCATAAGGCAGGAAAGACGAAACAGATCAAGGCACCGAATTATCAAAGGTAAGAAAATACAGATCTGGGTATCGATCATTAATGCTGCGTGTGCCAGAAAAGCGTCCTGAATTTGTACTCTTGGAAAAGGGGACCCACCACCACTGTGACAGTGCACAACCCATGTGCTTGTTGGTCCATCTGCACACTGCTTACTGTCTTTCCCCTTTGTTTTTCTTTTGGACGATACGATACTCTCTCTACGGACATTTTTTTAAACCATCCAATTTATTCATTTGCCGCCACGAGTAATCAACAAGGATAAAGAAATGCGTGCTATTTCACGTAGAAATTTTAACTAACCGTACATCTGTTTCTTGACTGTAGAGTTGCCTCCTTTGCGTGATTTTGTTTTTTTTTTTTTTTAAATCAAACCGCAGTCTAGGTATGCATTTTCAAGCAGGTCGAGAGGAAATTCATAAGTCATATCGTTTGGTGGAAAGGACGCTCGAGTACGAAGGAAGTAATTTTGAAAATAAGCTTAAGACTGGTCAAGAGGATGCTTCGTAATTTTGATTTGGTCTGATTGCTTGAGCATAAGATCAAAACCGAGGATGCGATGCTGGGGTTTGCTAATGTAGTTTGGCCAGGATCCTCTGTCAAGCACAATTTGAGAGCTACCTCTAATGGTAGCATCTTGATGCTCTGGAATGAATCCAGGGACTATCTTTCTTACTAAGCTTGGGGAGATGGGGTAGGCTATTTCTTTCCATGCTTGTTATGCCGATAAGACATTATTTGATCTTTCTGTGGTGCATGTCCAGAATAAACCTTACAAACGTGGGCCTCTGTGGGCTAAGCTTTGGAAGCATTGGTGTTAGGATTCTATTAAGCTATGGATTGTCTATAGGGATTTCAACCGTGTTAGAAGGTCTACAGAGCATGATGGTCCGACCTCTCCTATTCTTACTGTCATTGGTGACATCAACGCGTGGTTGCAAGGGGAGGGCCTTCTTGAATTACCTATGTCCGACGTTGTATTTACTTGGACGAGTTAGTGTGGGTCTTCTATGGTCATGTCGCGGTTGGATTGGTGTTTCGTCTCGTCCGATTAGTTCGTGTCCTTTCCTGATAGTTTTGGGGATGTTTGTGATCGTGAGGTTTGTGATCACTGCCCGCTGGAGTTGTCTTTTGGAGGCCATTCTCTTCGGCCTCCTAAGTCTTTCAAGTTTTTCAATCACTGGGTAGATCATCCATCCTAGCCTTGATGTGGCTCGTGATGCTTGAAAGTGCTTCGTTTCTGGCAGCCCCACGTATAGGTTTGTTCCAAAGCTTGCTGTTACTCGATGTCGATTAGCGCATTGGGCGGCTAAGGAGACATTTAGGGATGCTAACCAAGAGGTAATGTAACAGCCGAGTGCTACACAACAGTACAAGAACTACCCAAGTACAGTTAGAAGAATTTGAATAGCAGAAATAAAATAATTAAAGCTAATCACCCAGACCTGTGTTCGGCAAACGTGGCTCGAAAAGATGCAACAGACTAGACTGCTCCTACACCTGAACATCTGAAACAAGGGGACAAGGAAAAACATGCGTGAGTGACAGGAATGTCACCCAGTACGCGTCCTCAAAAACAACGCTAAAAATCCAATGAAAACCGTTGCCAAACAACTATCATTGCCAAAACCACATGTTCAACTAGAAAACATGGAAAACAATGGCATTTCAAACTTTCTTTTCTTTCCTTTCAAAATCTCATGCTCGTTCATAAACCTTTATTCTCAACACTGGAGAAACAAATCATTTTATCTAGTTTCCTAGCCTAAAACATCATTTTAAAACCATTAGCACACTTTATCACAATTCGGGCTAGGAACTAGTCCACACACACAAATCTACATTTTTCCATTCCAAAACTGGTTACATCACCCTAGCCACAGACGATCGACCTGGCCTCAAGCAGCTGGTGAGGATTCCATGTCACCACACCCACACTGCAGTGCCGTGGTGAACTACTTCGTACTGGAGTTCAACCTCCCCGGCCGCAGCCTCAAAATGTACCCTCACGGGTACAAGCACGGAGTGTGTCCTAGGGACGCCCTAGTGCCCGAGCACCTAGGGACTCTAACCCCAGACCCGTCCAGCACCGGCACTGAGGGTAGTCCGGGTCTCTCATGCCCTGGGTCCTACAGTACCACCACAGTCTCGAGGCTCCTACCCCGGACCGCAAACTCGGCAACCACATTTACCAAGGACACGTCCCTGACATCTCTAGGGGTCTCACTACCTCGTCGGTAAGTCCTGGTTTCATTGTGGTTCCTACTATATCCTTTAATCTCTTTAAAATCATAAGCAATTTGTCTTTTCAAAACATTTATCAAAACCATTTTCCATTCATAAAGCTCTTTGCAAATCAC
>JAMKQA010251725.1:0-18661 GCA_024699735.1 Posidonia australis
AACATGTCAAGGATTATCTTGCCCATGTTTTTCAGACAAAAGATATGGGTAAACCGGGATACTTCTTAGGAATTGAATTTGCATATTCCAGGGATAAATTCTTACTCTCTCAACGAAAGTATGCCTTGGACCTTCTGGAAGAAACTGGTTACTTGGGTTGCAAACCTGCCGGTACTCCTATTGAGACATCTCCTCCTTTTTGGGATGACTCATCTAGTATTCTTGAAGATCCTACTCAGTTTCGTCGTATGGTTGGGAAACTTATCTATTTGACTGTGACTCGCCCGGACATCTCTTATGCTGTGGGATTATTGAGTCAATTTATGCATGAACCAAGACAGGTTCATTGGTTAGGTGTCCAAAGGGTTCTCGCCTACATCAAGTCTACACCCGGGAAAGGACTCCTATACAACTGCAATGCACATACGGATATTGAGGCATATTCTGATGCAGGTTTTGCTGGTGACAAAGGAGACAGGAAGTCTACCTCAGGCTATCTCACTTATGTTGGTGGGAATCTAGTTACCTGGAGAAGTATGAAGCAGAATGTGGTCTCGTGTTCCAGTGCTGATATTCTCACCAAGGGCCTATCTACATCAACTTTCTGGAATATGTGTAACAAGTTTGGAATGAAAAATATATACATTCCAGCTTGAGGGGGAGTGTTAGTTGGGTTGCATATTGTAGGATCTACTTAAGGATCCATTTATCTTAGCCTGTGTTCTGGTCTTGTATAAATACTCTGTTTAGGGTTAATAAACACTTTACTTTTCTCTTTCATTTTTAACAGTTGTCATTAAAACCTAGAGGAGGAGAGTGTGAATATCCTTAAGTTAGAGGCTCCAATAGTTTTTGCTATTTAAGAGCAGGAAAATGCTTCCAAGGAACTGCTTTTGCTTGTTGCAGCATAGTGATGGACTGACTTGTTCTCTAGGAAGTTAAGTAGTCTGCGGCAGATTCCCAAGCAGATGCATGTTTTCCAATGTCTGACTTTATTAGCAGGCTTTGCCCTTCCTTTTTGTTGTTCTACTTTGTTATTTTATATCTCTATTTTTTCTCTTTGTTCACCTTTCCTTGTGGAATTCATTAGCTGTGTTTGCTGTCTTATCTTGTTTATAAGTAGGTTGTCTGTGTTGTTTCTCTGATCTTTCTACATTTTTCTTCCTCGCTTACAGCTTTATACTGGTTTCTTTGTGTTAATAATGATTCTTTCTTACAATTATGAAAAAAAGGGGAATTTTGCTCATGCATTGTGTTTTTTACACATTTTGGTCATTTTACTGAAGTTTTATGAACAGCCAATATATATATTTTACTGCCTGGGTTGTTTGTGAAACCTTAACATAGTCAGTGCTCATGGCAGAGAGTTATCTGTTGGCCCTTTGCTCAAGTGATAGAAAGAACGAGATTTTGCACTTCCTAGAAATGATGGATATAAGAAAAATCTCGTCGGTGGAGAATGTTGCACATATTTTCAAATCATTAGGTAGGTTGTTGTTGGAAAACATTGCTGAGGACCTCATCTTGACTCTCAGAAGTACAGGTTTGCGACTTGCACCATCTTTTTTTTTTCACTCTTATAATTCATTTCCTTTTTCTTATTTTTTGTCACCTTTTTTATATGGGGTCTCATATATGTGAATTTTATTCACTCGGTTTCGTTTTAGCTTTCTGTACTCTTTTATTGCAGTATTGTTAGCTAGTAGTCATCACTATGAATTTGATTCATAACCTGAATGCTCAGATTCTCATTGGATTTGCTTCCGTGCATTTCACGTATGCTTTGAATATGTATCACATCATTTCTGTACTTGAGTTTTGAACTACTCTTTTTCTTGCACTTGGTTGAATGAATTGCATGTGCCGACTTCACTGGTACAAAGTCCTGAGGGATGGTAATAAAATTATAAAAATGTTTACTGACCACTGGCTGTAAATACTCTAGATAATTCTCAAAAACTAGGTTGATTACTCTTGCATGATTTTGAAATTCTAGAGACAAATATCTGGAGTCATAATCCTAACATATGGGTGCTTGACTGCTTGTTACTGGGGTTAAATTTCATTTAATAATAATCGAGAGTTCTCAGCATAAGATTTAAGTTCTTCATAGAAAAGGCAAGTACACGAGGCTCCCTCCTGTGTGGTTACTGCCTCACTAGAAAAGGTCGTTCTCTTTGTATTACCACTTTTTTTTACTGGATATGACTTAAGCTCATTAGATAGAAAACAAAACATTAAGCAGCTCGATTTGTGGCCATATATATTGGGTTATGCAAAGTGCAAACTGTCTAAAGTAAGTTTTGCTGTCCTATAAAGGGATAGCTGCCCTGATCTGAGGTGGAAACTATTCATCCATGACTTAAGAAAATTTCCCTTAATTGACTTACCTGTAAATGGAAGTTAGATTTAATTGACTAATGGCGGCTTGGAGTGGAGGTTGTCATGTGCAGGTGTGAGTTATGTGTAATCACGTATGCAGAACCCAGAACTATTTAGGAGGAGCATTTAAAAGTGAAGGAGCAAGCAGGAAAACAGTATATATTCACATCAGCCTAATATGCTGGGATTTGTCAGTGCCATCGGATTAGTTCTGGGTATAGGTATAGTTTGTGTCGCTGTTTTTACTGGAATTGCTGACTACTGTAGTATAGTATTCGGGTACTAGGAGAGTAAGTTTTTGGAGTAATCTACCTGAATATATTCTTTTGAAACGGAGGTCAAAATTAATTACTCAACCATCTTAATGAAAGTTTTCAGTATTTGTCTTAAAATTGCTGATGGCTATCTTATTTGAAATCTTCTATCAATGTTTGTTTTATTATTTCTTCATAGAAACTAGCATACCGTGTGAGCAACTGAGCTTTCACACATCTATTGATCCAGTCAACTGCTGTTGACTACTTGATTAATTGAACTGTTCCAACTTGGTCTACTTGTTATAGATATTTATCGCAACTGTTTTCACTTTTGTAAAGTTTCTTTATTTTGATGATTAAATTGGTTTTAAATCACAGAAACAGGAGAGAAAAATATGTCATCCTTCATTTTTGACTACGTGTCTTGCTTGCCGGATTTAGTGGTGAGATCATCTTTTGATAAATGCTGGTAATTTCTCATGCTTGTTTGTGGGATGATACAGTAATAATTGTATATTTTGTGTTGTATCAACATAGCCCCTAATTGGCTATTCTCAAGTTTCTTTAGTTGGCTAATTCTTATATGTCACATGGAGTTACTAATGTCCGTGGAGGATTGTGTAGATTTGTAATTAAATTGTGCATACCTTATGCTATGCTTGGGTTGTTTGACAATAATTGCAACATTTGACTCATAAGGAATATAAATTGGTATGACATTATAATAATTTTTAGAGGTCTTTAGGTGGTTATACGTATAGATAAAGTATCCATTTAGATACCTCAATTTGTGATTTGCATCTCAGCTCTGGTTCTCTCTTCTCATACCCAAATAGTTGGCAACCTAACTATGTCAACATAGCCACTACTTGGAATGGCTGTCAACTATCTTACTTTGGTGTCTATTTTCCTGTAGTGGAATTGTGCTATCTTTTTCTTTGAAAAGAAGCAACAACTATGATCTTCATGAACATAACAAACCAGTGTAAGACTTGCAAGTAGTTATTAATACATAGTATTTCTCTGCTCACTATTTTATCATTTATTGTGCAATGTTCTTTGTTGCTTGAGCTTATTGGAAAATTAGCTTGGTATATAAAATATGTAGATACCTTAATCGTCATCTCCATCCATAAGGTAGGAGCTCGAAGAAAAAGGACCAAAGTCATATTGCCTGCAGCAGGAGAATCTGCTCAGATGCTTACTTAAACATTAACAGTTGCATAGATCGTTTTCCAAGACACCATTTTTTAAAAAGTGCTTTTAAACATGGAGTAAGCTACGTGCTATACAAAGGTTTTTGTATGCTGTTTACCTTTCAAACATAAATCTTGTTCTACTTGTAATCAATCTGGGGATGTACTGTCAAAGAGTTGTACTTGAGTCATACCTGCACTAGAATGCTGTTCTGCTATTAGGTAAAATGCTTGCTTCTTTTTTGGAAGGAAAAAATTGTTTGATTTCCATCATTATGTTTTTAATACGCGTTTATGTCATTTCTAATGTTGGTTTCTCGGTACTGTAGGCTGAAGAACTCTTGTCTAAATTCAGTTTTTTGCATAAAAAACTTGGTGTAGTACCTTCTACTGCTGCATATGATAAGTTTATTGCCTTGTGTTGCAGCAATTCATCCAAGGTATGCATCATTATCCAAATAATGTGTTATTGCAGTTTTATCTAAACAGTTATAAAAAGGGAAAGGTGAAAGAAGTTCCAATTATTGACATGATAACTTGATATGATTATTAAGCAGTTATATTTAAATAAAAATAGAATAGATTTAGAAGACCGTAGGAGTCAAATTCCTGGCCTACTCATCGAACTGTTTTGGCCAATGGAGAGCTGGGTCACCAGTGCAGCCAGTATTTACCCAGTTGGTGTGGTGATGTCATAAATAAATTAATTAAAAAATTATTACAGAAAATTCCTTAGAATATAGAAGAGTATCAGACATATTGTTTCTCATATTTGAACTGTAAATGATGTTTCTCAAACGTTGCTTAGGAAAATTTTCTTCTGAGAAGAAAAAGAAGATAATTGTTTCCTTTCATGTTCACGAATTGCTACTGATCCAAAAAAAAAAGTTCACGTAATGCTAAGTGTGGGAGATATTGTTATTGGGGTCCTATTAGTTATGTGGGTAAATAGATATTCATGTAATTAGTAGGACCTATATATATGTAATCCATTCTCATTAGTGAAAGTAATCTTATTCTTCTGCTCTAATTTTTCATGGTATCGGAGCATAGAAAATCCTAAACCAAAAAAAGAAAGAGAACAACATTGCTAGCATCGCCCATCCCATTTCTATGGTTCATCACTGTCGGCGCCAACCAAGGAGTGTAGCCACCAGTGCATTAGCCTTCGACAGCCTCCTCTAGACCCTCCTTAGGCCCCGTCATCTCCTTTTACTCTTTCTACTAGAAGCCCTGTTTAGGCTCAGTAGACCTGTCGTTGGCTCTCTTAGGGAGAACCTACTACTTTTGTCTAGTCAATCGTTGATTGTCCAGCCATGTATTAGGTTGTGACTCTCCTATTTGGTATGTGGACAGGTCTAAGGCTGTGTCTATGTCCTTGGTGTACCTGTTTCTTCGCAGTTGTGCCTTGAACATGTGTTGTCTTCTAGTTTTTGTATTGATTTCGTGATAATTAGTCTTGTACATGCTTGATCTCCATGTACTGCATATTTGCTGGGTAGTTGACCTTATGGCCTCCTTCTCGACATTTTGTAAGTCACTAGTGAAGCATCTCAGCAGTACATCAACTAAATTGAATGGAAAAAACTCTCTCTTATGGTCTCAAGCTTTTAAGATTTTCATTGGTGTTCATCGTAAGATCCGACACCTCACACATGACCCCCAAATGTCAAGAATGTCGTATACGAAGATTGGTTTACTGATGATTGTGTTGTTATTTCTTGACTTGTGAACATTACAGAGGAAAATGTTTATGAGGATGTCATGATGTTCAAATCGATCAAGAAGATTTGAGACACCTTGAAGAATATATATAGACATGAGAAGAATATTTCTAGAATCTGTGAGATATATGAGCAGTTGTTCACACTTCAACAGGGAGATAGCCTGATTTAGGACCTGTATGCCTCACTTCGTGCTCTTTTGGATGAGTTGATGGTTTATCTATCATTTGTGATATTGCGAAGATGAGGGAGTACCATGAGGAATTTGCTGTTGCCATCTTCTAGGTTACATTTGATACTGAGATTTCTACTTGGATTTGTGGTTAGATTCTATGAGCTGACAGTGTTTTATTGTTTTTCTCTGCGTTCTCACGTGTTCTATGGATTTCCACTACTACACTTGCTCCATCATCATATTGGTCTCCCATGACTAGTACTACTCGTTGATGTAGACGTGGTTGTGGTTGTTCTATAGGGGGAGGATGTGAGGGTCCTCGATGTGACTATTGTGGATGAAACAATTACACCTCAAATCAGTGTTAGGATAAGTTTGACTGACCTTAATAGGCTCAACGTGTTTCCACTGAGTCATTATCTGTTGATCAGACTCAGACTCAACGATATCTCAAATTGATTATGAGACATTTTTACAAATGCAAGTCATCCAATCCTTTGCTATTGTTGCATACATTCTAATATCCGGTACAATATTTTATTGACTTCTAAAGATAGTTCCTTGATTATACTCTCACATGTCAGTAATCATGACCTTTTTATTCGTCTTTCTCAGTTGTCCAATATTAAGTCTGTTGCTATTATCGATGGTCGTCACTGTTAGGTGTCTAGAGAAGGGGTTGTTTAAGCTTCTTCTCAACTTACTCTTGAAAAAATTCTTTATGTTTCTCATTTCGATCAGTTTGTTATTTATAAGTGCTATCACTAAAATACTTTCTTGTGACCTTTTCCCCTTTCCATCATATCTTTCGGGATCTATAGACAAGGAGGATGATTGGTTTGAGTCGTAAACGTGGACATGGTATTTGTCTATTGGTTCATGATAAGATACTTTGAGGGTTGGTGTCTGTGACTTCTATGTCGGTGTTTTCTCTTTTGTGGCACTATCATCTTGGTTATCCATGACTCATCTCATCGTAAACTCCAATAGGCGTTACCATAGATCTCAGTTGAATTATGTCAATTAGGTAAGCACCATCATATTATCGTTAGACGTCTATCTCTTACTAGTAGTTAGAGTTTGCTTGAGATAGTTCATTGTGATATTTAGGGTCTTGCTCGCGTTCCATCTATATATAATCATAGGTATTACATTTTATTTGTTGATGATTATTCTCGTATTTTTTAGATATATTTACTCAAAGATAGAGTCCATGTGGTTATTGTTATCAAAAAGTTTTTTTGTTAAAATAATAAATCCATTTTTCATTTTTTTGTCAAGATTTCAAAAATATTGTGCTTCTTTGGGTGTTTTACATCAAATTTTTTATTCCCATACATCTCAACAAAATGATGTAATTAAGCAAAAACAGAGACATCTTGTAGTTGTTACTTGTACTATTATGCTGCAGATGAAGATTCCAAAATATGTGGTTTGATGCTATATTTACGGAGAAAGCACTTTGTCACAATGGATATGGGCAATTTCAGATATTTTTTGGGAATTTAGTTTACTTATATTTAGGATAGGATGGCATTATCTCAGTGGAAGTATGTTCTTGATCTTCTTTAATAAATTGCTTTGCTTAGGTGTAAGCTAGGAAGCATTCTTGTATATCAAAATCTTGACTTTTGGGATGATACATCAGAGAAATTTGAGGATATAGGTTGTTATCGTCGATTGATTGGGAAGTTGATTTACTTAATTATTACTTGTCTATATATTTCCAATGTCGTTGGACTTCTCTGTCAGTTTATGCATGAGCCCAAAATGGTTCATTGGCTAGGTTTTTTTACGTGTACTAGCATACATTAACGGAGAACCTAGAAAGGAGCTAATCTACAAAAAGAGTGGACATCTTCATGTTGAAGTCCTATTTAGACTCAAATTATGCAAATGACAAATGAGACAGGGTATCAACATATGGATACTGCACATATGTTGGAGGTAATCTAGTCGCTTGGTTGATAGAGCAATAAACAGAATTTGGTGTTCAGTTCTAGTGTGGAGACAGAGTATCGGTTTATAGTTCAAACAATATGTAAAATGATGTGGTTTAGATCTTTATTGGTTAAGCTTGATTTCATTGCAAAGATTCTTATGTTTATGCATTGTGATAACTAAGTGACAATCTTTATTGTCAATAATTCAACCTTCTATGAGTGTACGAAATATATTGAGATCAACTACCACCTTGTTTGTGATCTGGTGACGAGACGGATCATTGTTATCCCATTCACTCCATCCTTTTATCAATTTACATATATCTTCACAAAAGGACTTAGGACTTGTTTGTGTCTTGGAAACGAAAGGAAATGAAAAATATTAGTTAAAGAGAAATCAAAGGAAACAGAAACCAAAGGTATTTATTTTTCGTTTGATCAAATTTCTGGTGTTTGTGCTTGTTATTGGAAATAAACGGAAACGCATTTCCATTGAGGTTCTATCTTTTACTCACGGAAATGAAAATCTTCTTGACTTTTATATTTTGAAAACAAACAAAAATTGTTTTTCCTAGAGACACAAACATCACTTAAAAAAGTGGTTAAAAGGAAATTAATTTCTTTTCCTTTGGTTTTCTTTAGATTCTGATGGTACAAATACTCTCTTAGTGTGGAGGTTTTTGAGTCTCTTTGTAACATATTAGGCATAATTGATATATATGCTTTAGCATGAGGAAAAGTGCAGGAAATATTATTATTGGGGTCGTATTAGGTATATAGGTAAATGGATATCTATGTAATTAGTAGGACCTATGTATATACGTAATCCATTCTCATTAGTGAAACTAATCTCATTTTGCTACCCTAATTTCACACTTAGCATAGGAAAAAAATCTAAAATAGAATTAGTTGAAAATAGAACAAAAAGAAAATGGGTCAACCATTAATTTCAGCTTGGTCCACTAGCTGCACCACCAAGAGTCCAGTAAGTGGTTAGACCACTAAAATGGGTCTAAACACTTGTGCTGTCATTGTGTACTTGCCGGTTTGCAGTTCAATCAGTCGGACTTGGCTGGGTTTTAAAATAATGATAGGAGTATAATTCTGTACTTGGAAATGCTTTTAGATATCTAGCTGTTACATCTTCAGCAGCAGGTATCCTCATTAGCGTCAGCTGTCATGGGTATCTGTCACTGAACATGACTATATATCTGTCATCCAAGGAAATTTGTAATGGCAGGTTGGTACCTGGATTACAATTGCTTGATATGGAGAGCCCTACCAACTCTGGGTTTTCTTGCTGCTATTGAACGAACTGACATGGTTGGTTAGGTTCAATGAGCACAATAATATAATATTTCAAGTCATGGTTTCTGCTGTTGCTGTTTCAAGCATGCACGAAACATTTATTTAGTGTTAGAGATATTATTAGATATATCTTATATTATATGGGTGTTATATGGGTTGTTAGATATCCATGTATTTGGATACCATTTAGTCATAACTATATATATATGTAATCCCTTTCCTAAGAATAATATATACATTATTATTCTCTTTAATATCTAATATGGTACCAGAGCAAGTTGAGAAACCTTAGCCCGCCGTAATTGTTAAAATATTGTAGCATCGTCAGAAGCACTATGGTACCCAACAACCTCTTCTTTTCTCTTCAACCTGTCGACTTTCAATCTTGTTCTAGGGCTACTGATGCAGCCTCATTGGTGGTTCCTATGTCATGTTCTTAGTTGTTACTGCTGCTTGTGATGTGTTAAAGATCCTAGGATTGTGTGTTTACCCTAGGTGTGCCTTTATTTTCACTATGTGTGCCTGAACACATGCTGTCCAATGTTTTTCATATCTATTGTTGTCGTTTTCTATGCCAATTGGACTAGTTTGTCACTGATTTGCATTGTTTGTTGAAGATATGACATTCTCCTTGACGTCTCTTGAGTTGGTTGTAAAGAATCTCAACAGTACCTTGGTAAAATTGAATGGAAATAATTATCTTTTGTTGTCTTAAGCATTTAAGACCTTCATTGGCGTTTATCGAAAGATTCAGTAACTTACTCGTAACTCTCTAGATGTCAAGGATGTAACTTATGATGATTGATTTGTTAATGATTGTGTCGTTATATCTTGATTCATAAACAATATGGAGGAGAATATTGTCCATGGAGTCATGATGTTTAAGCTTGTAAAATGGATATAGGATACATTAAAAAATACTTATGGACATAAAAAGAATATTTCTCATATTTGTAAGATTTACGAGCAGCTGTTCATACTTCAATAAGGGAATCGCTTAGTTGAGGACCTATATCTCTCTTTGTACACTACTTGATAAGTGGGAGGTCTATCAATCGTTTTTGGTCGATATCTCCAAATTGAAGGAATATCGTGAGGAGTTTGTCGTACTATTTTCTTGGTTGCACTTAATCTTGTGATATTATTTCAGATTTGTGGTTAGATTCTTAGAGTTGATGGTATTCTATCCCTCTGGTCCACTTTTTCACATGTTCTACGAATCTCCACTGGGATGCCTACTCTAGTATTGAATCAGTTTGTCATGGTTAGTACCACTCGTGGTTAGGGATGTGGACGTGATTGCGGTCGTTTTATGAGAGGCGGATGTGATACTTGTTACTGTGATCACTGGAGTTGGACCAATTACACTTCTGATCGGTATTGGGACTAAGTTAGTCAACCTTAGTATGCTCAAATTGCTTCCACAAAGATTGTTGATCAGATGTCTTCCTCCACAGTGACCATATCCCAGGCAATTGCAAGTTATTTAGCTCTTTGTTACTACTTCACATACTACTACCATAGGTATTAGTGTCTTTTTAACCTTTTAGGACAGTTCCTGTTAGAGGTGTACATAGGTTAGGTTGGATTGGGTTAAGGGTAAACCTACGACCCAATTTATATTGTTCGGATTGAATATTTTTAGACCCATACTTAATCCAGACCCAATCCAACGCGACTCTACCCACAAACTTCAGATTAGGTCGTGTTGGTTCTTGGGTTTTATAATACCTGAATTTTACACATATTGGTTATTCATTAATCTTTAATTACATGAAAAGTTAATTACTCTCAAGACGGTCTTTGGAGAAAATAAGTGACTTACAACTTGATGCAAATATCATTATAAAATGCAACTCATTATAGTAGCCACTACAGAAAAGTTATCTCCAGTTATTTGTTAATATGGCTTTTTCTTTGTGTGCATATTTTTCTACAACTTGCCTCTATTAGTTATGTAGCAACAATGTGTGTGTAATATGAATATGTGGGTCAAACAAGAGCATTATTGTTAAAAGTGAATAATTTATTTGTATTTGACTTTATTTCTCCTAATATTTGCTGATTAAGCATCATTTTTGCTCTCATAATATTTCTTAATTATTCATATAATATGCATTTATAAATATAAATAATTAATATTATATATATACCTTTAGGTTCAGGTCGGATTGGGTAATCCATGCTTGGAACTTATATCCAACCTAGAAAGTTTAGGTTTGGGATTTTTAAACCTATACTCAACCCATGATAAAAAAAACCGATTTAACCCAATCTACATGGGTCGGGTTGGTTCGGTTTTTGAGTTAACCTGGACTCATATACACCCCTAGTTATTGTATTATAGACTCAGATGCATTCTCTCATATGTTAGGTAGTTGTGATCTGTTCATCCGTCTTTTTAGTTTATCAGATTGCTATTGTCGATGGTCGCCATTATCTTTGTTAAAGTAAATGGATCCTTATATGGATTTTTGCGTTATCCATTTATTAGATTATTTGTGAGTTGAGTATGTATTCTCTTATGTATAAAAGATTGTAATCATTTGTTATCAACTTATCATGAATAATATAGTACTTTTTTCCTTTCTCAATATGGTATCAGAGCTGAGGGTTTAAAAGAGAGAGAAAGCAACAACAGTCGCTGTCGTCGTTGTCGGATCGTCATCGTAGCACCACCATCGGCAGCGAAAGACTCACGAAAAAACGTTCTCTTTCTTATCTCCATCCTTGTTAGCTTGCACTACTCTGATGATTTTGGCACTGCTTTGGTACCCTCAGTGCCTCTTCCTCTCCTTTCACTACGCAACAACACATTTATGGCCATGAGTTGTAACTGATGCCGATCTTCATTTCGATCCTCACGAATCTCAATTTCTAAGAGTTGGCGATGGTGGTCCCCTCACCTCGTATTTCCTTTTAGTTGGGTTGGGATCCATCATGCTCTTTGCCCCCTCGAACAACTTTGTTCTCAAGATGTTCATCGATGAGATCGAGATCGAGATCACTTAACCTGATCTGTTCAACGACGGAAGGATCGTGATCTACACCCTCTAGGGCTTCGTAACTTCCCTCTTTCCCCAAAGCTGTAGCCAGTACACCATCTCTTTCTTCTTGTTTCTTGTGCCATCGGTCTTGTATGCTCCTATCGGCTCCTTCGTTGTCTCTTATAGGCATCGTTGGCCCCTTTTCTACTTGTGGCTGTTATTTTTTCCTCTGTTGACGTCTCCTCTTCAGTCATCGGCCATCCAACATTAAAAAGTGGGGGAGGAGGAAGAAGAAGTAATAGTGGGAAGGGAGAAGAGATAATGTGAAAAAAGAGAGAGGAGGAGAAGAGAGATCGTGAAAGAAGAAGAAGAAGAAGAAGAAGAAGAAGAAGAAACGGGAGAAGAAAGAACATGAGAGAAAATGAAGAAGAAGAAGAAGTTTGAAAAAAAAAGGGAGAAGAGAGAAGGTGAGAAAAAAAGGAGAAGGGAAAAAAAGGGAGAAGAATGAAGTTAAAAGTTCATTTAGTTATTTGCATTTCAATCCAATATCTTTTGAAATTGCAAAATTTACCAAAAAGACCTTGAAGTTTATAATTTATAGAAAAGTCAAAACTTTCTTGATTTCCTTTTGCTACAACTTACTATTGTTTTATGGTTAATGTGATTGACTATTACTATTTTCTACCTCTGTTTATGTGTGGACATGTGTTGTCTACGTTTTTCTTGTACCTTTAGATTGTGATGTGTGTGTTGGAAAGGTTAATTGTATTGATTTGTTGCTATTTGTTTACAAATTTGGTTCGTTTGTGCGTGGTTACATGTTGTCTACGTTTCTCTTATGTTTCTAGATCGTGATTATGTGTTCAAAAGGTTGATTGTGTTGATTTATTGTCATTGGTCTACAAATTTTGTTCGTTTGTGTGTGGTCACGTGCTATCCACGTTTCTCGTGTCTATCTACCTATTGTTGTTACTATTGCTTCAACATCTACTTCCATTTTTTTTCTAAGTTATGTAGTTTTTTTGGTTAATAACACAAAGAATCATTATGTAATAAGTTGGAGATGTTCTAGTTTGAGGGGGAGTATTAAAGTAAATGGATCATTATATGAATCTTTGTGTTATTCATTTACTAGGTTACTTGTGGGTTAGGTATGTGTTATCCTATATTTAGGAAATTGTAATCCTTTGTTATCATGGATAATATAGTATTCTTTTTCCATCTCAACGGTCTTGTATTTGGAGGAGGAGTTATTCGTACTTCTCTTCCCATTATTCTTGATAAAATTCTTTGCGTCTGTAGTTAACCTATTGTCTATTAGTGTCACTACAAAAGTCCTCTATTATTCTGTGACTTTCTTCTCCTTTTATTGTATTTTTCAATATCTACAGACAAGAAGGAGGATTAGTTGGACTATGAGTATGATCATGGTGTTTATTTGTTGGTTTGTGATGAGATACGTTGCGGATTTGTGTCAGTGGTTACCACTTTAGAGTCATCCTTTCTGTGATACTACCGTCATGGTTATTCTTTTTATCGCACTCCAACATGTTCTGCCTGGGATTTCTATTTAGTCTGTTGTATGTGAGTCGTGTAAGTTTTGTTAGCATTATCGTGCTACCTACAAGAATCTGCCTCTTACTATTAGTTTGAGTTCATTTGAGTTGGTCTATTATGATATTTGAGATTTGCTTGTTTTTATTCTGTGTCTTATTATATGTATTACATTATTTTCATTGATGATTATTCTTGTTTCTTCGGTGTATTTATTTGAGGATAGAATGCATGTCTTATTTGTTGTTAAAAAGTTCAATTTTTTGTTTCTTCAAAGGTTTTTCGTATCAATAATGCATTAGAATTTGTTCAACATGTCTTTTAAAATTATTGTACATCTTTGGATATTCTACTTCAGACTTTTGTACTTATACATCTTAAATAGTGTGGCTAAAAGAAAAACAAACACGTGTTAGATGTGACTTGCTTCATTTTGTTGCAGATGTGTGTTTTAAAATTCCTATAGTCCGACGTAGTCTTTACTGCTTCTTACCTTACCAATAGAATGTCATCTGGTGTCCTTGGTGGGGAATTTCCTTTAATGAGGTAGTGTCGTGATATAGAGTTGTTTCATCTATCTCCTAAAGTGTTTGGACGTGTTGTCTTTGTTTATGATTTGTTTTCTAGTCTTGAGAAGTTGTTACCTTGTTTTGTCAAATGTGTTTTTGTTGATTATTCTCTTACTCAGAAGGACTATCAATATTATTATCCTCTTGCTTGATGATATTTTGTTTCTACTGATGTTACGTTTTTAAAGTCTTAGGTTTATTTTGGTTTTGTTGATACTCCTTATAATATCCAATTTTCTTGTCTCGTTGAGGACGATACAATACTTGAAGACCAGCCTATAGTGATAACACTACATCAGACCTTTAAGTATATCACCATTGACAACAATCATCCTTAGCTGAGCCCACTATTTCATCTGTGGATCCACCTATGTCTATCCTTGAGTTACCTATTGCACATTGGAAGGGCAAACTATCTATTGCTTATCCTATTTTCTTTTTTGGTTTCCTATGATTATCATATTCCTTCATTCTATAGTTTTGTCTTGTCCATTTTTTTTGAGTTTATCCCAGGAACCACCTAGAAGCTTTTCTCCTCTCCATTAGAAGGTTATCATGGATGAAGAAATGCAGACATTGTTATCATGCGGCACATGAGACCTGATAGCTTGTCCCGTTGAAGTCAACGTAGTTAGTTGTAGATGGGTCTACATAATCAAGTACACACCCAATGGATTTATACAAAGATCGATTAGTGACACAAGGTTTTACATAGATTTTTGAGATTGATTATGTTGAGACTTTTTCTCTTATGACTCGCTCGAATTCTATATGTGTGTTGTTGTCTATTGTTGTCAACTAGTCGTGGGATTTGTATCAATTGGATGTAAAAAATGCTTTTCTCTATGGTGACTTTGACAGAATAGGTATTTATAGAGCAATTTCTTATGTATGTTGCTCAAGAGGGAAATCGTGTTAGTCTACTTTGAAAGGCTATTTATGGTTTAAAGCAAAGTACATAAGTATGGTTTGAAAAGTTTAGTAATATTGTCACAGAATATGAGTTTCAAAGATGTATTGTTTAATCATTCTGTATTCATTGTGAAACTAGTTGGCAGTTGTGTACTTCTGGTGGTGTATGTGGATGGCATTATCTTGACAGGGAGTGATTCTGTAGGCATCAATGAGACAAAAGAGTATCTGAAAAGACATTTTATTACCAAAGATATGGACAAATCCAGATATTTTTTAAGAATTGAGTTTACATATAGTAGGAATAGAATGACCTTATCTCAAAGGATGTATGTTCTTGATTTCCAATAAAAAATGGGTCTCCTTTAGTGCAAATCAGAAAGTATTATTGACCAAAACTTAGGTTTTTGGGATGACTCTCCTATATGAGGATACAAGTTGATATTGGCAACTTATCGTGAAGTTAATTTATTTTACAGTTACTGGTCGAGATATTTCTTATGCACTAAGTCTTTTTAGTTAGTTTATGCATGATTCTAAGATTGTCCATTGGTAGGATGCATCAAGTGTATTAGCCTATATCAAAGGTTCTCCTAGCAATGGTCTAATCTACAAAAAGGATGGATACTTGAAACTAGAAGTTTATTCAGATTCAGACTATGTAGGTGACAAATGAGATAAAAAGTCATTCTCAGGGTATTACACTTAAGTGAAAGGCAATCTAGTCACTTGTGTAAAATGTTGTCTCTAGATTTACTACTGAGGTTGAGTATTACTTGATGACATAGACAGCTTGCGAGTTGATGTGGCTCTAGTCTTTATTAATGAAGTTTGGTTTTGCTGTGCAGACTCTTATGTCTATGCATTGTGATAACCAAGTAATAATTTTCATTGCGAACAATCTACTACATGCGTGATATTGTGATGTGAGGGATTATTGAGGTTGACTACTACTATGTGCGTGATATTGTGATGAGAGGGATATTGCCACTCTCTACACACCATCTTCCCAATAGTTCATAGACATCTCCACAAAAGGATTGGATGTTAGGGTATTTGAGTCACTTTGTAACAATATAGGCATGATTAATATATATGCTTTAGCTTAAAGGAAAGTGTTAGAGATATTATTAGATATATATTATAGTATATGGGTGTTATATGGATTATTGAATATGCATGTATTAGCATACAATCTTTAGTCATACATATATATATGTGTGTGTCTAATCCCTCTCCTAGTAATAAGACATATATTATTATTCTCTCTAATTTCTAACAATTAGCAAAGCCAAGAATTGATATGATGATAGTCTGGAGTACACTTAATAAGCTGACAATTTACATTTTTTATGTTTTTCTTTTCCGTGTTTTGTAGAAAAATAGTTCTATCATGTCAAAACATCCTAGGTTTAATTCATAGCAATGCTATCCATCATATGTATTCTCCACAGCAATGTCTATTTTTCATAATATTTAGTATGTTGATTTTGTCATTTTGTATTTTCTAATCACAATATATGCTAGGTGCATGCTGTTGTTGATGTAATTGACCAAATGTGTCAATCTGGTTTGTCTCCATCTAGTGGAAACTTTCATTCTATTTTTGCCGCCATTGAGCAGAGTGGTGAAATTGATTTGGTATGTTTCAAATGCTAAACCTTGTTCTTTTGCTTTATACTTCATTCTTTATTTATATATTATAATTTTTGTTTTTAACACTTGATAGTGGATGCAGATTCTAATTCTTTAACGAGTTTTCTTTGTAACAATATATCTCCTACTTTTGAGAGGATCTATTTCAGAAATAGCATGCTGTTCCTTCCCACAATACTGAGCTGCAGCATTTTTCTTATTCCTTTTTGACTGACAACATAAATCGGTTGACTTTAAGGTGTACTTTGTTTTTTCAAATATCTTTATGGAAGTCCAACCTCTGCAATCCTCAAGCTGCAATTTCTCATAGCAGATTCTGACAGAAAAAATAAAAAAAAAAGCCAGATGAGCCACTTTCCCTGTTCAGAACATTATTGGCAGCATTATCCAGTGGTTCTGAACCTTCCAATGCTGCCGGTAAAGAGCTTTTCTATAATCTCCTGATCTTTAAAGCTCCATTGTTGATTCAGCTCCCACCTACCAACCTGCATCTCCTTTAGTTGCAGAATGAGAGACTAGTCTCTCTAGGTCCCAAGTTGGAGAAAAGATGTTATAATACTTTCCACAGAATAACATATTCCCCAACCATCAAAACTAATCTGGTCCCCTCAGACAATCATGAAGCTAACACTTGCTCCAAAAAGCATGGAAACAAATGTCGGTGCGTGTCGGCGAAATTTCGCCGACACGTATCGGAAGACGGAACTACAGAAACGATATGTTTAGGTATGTCGCGAAGTACCTGATTTCCGTGGAGATGTCGACTCGTGTCGTTGTGTCGATGGATGTCGGTGGATATGATGTGTTTTCTACACGTAATCACTCCGACACGGACGACACGCCTTCCCCGCAAGTTGACAAAGATGACACGCGTGATCCTCTGGCCTCTGCTTCAGCCACTACACCTGTGATCTACTCCATCTCGACACCTGTCATCTACTCCACCTCTTGCTCGATCTTTAAAATTAGCAGCGAAAGTTCTAGTCGATCCACCGATCTCCAAGACTCCAGCCTCTGCTCTGCAACCCGCCTTCGTTGTCCAGCACCGTCCGCCCACTGGCCGTCGAGCTTCTCCTACGCCGTCCGTCGATCTGCGGGTCCAGTCCCTTCTTGAGCTTCGTCGTCCAGCCGTTGCTTCTTTGATCGCCACCCGTGAGTCTTGAGCCCCAACCCTTCGTCGTCGGCGAGTCGTCAGCCCCAACCCTTCGTCGTCGGCGAGTTGCCAGCCTTAGACCTTCGTCGTCCCGAGCCCTTCGTCATCCCCAGTCCGTCCTCGTCCGTTAGTCGCCAGCACAAGTCGTCAGTCGTTTCCAAGTTTCTCGTCCCCAACTCTAAGTTAATAACATATGTTATAAAAATATTATGTTATGATAATAGTTATTAACTTATGTTATAAAAATAACATACATAACATATGTTATTAACTTATGTTATAAAAGTTTTATTTACTTATTTTGTGATATTAATAATAGTTATGTTATGATAATAGTTATTAATTTATGTTATGATATGTTATTAAATTATATTATGTTATAAAAATATTATGTTATGTTGTTACTAATTTATATGTAAAATTTTGTTTGTTATTTTATAAGTTATAACTCATGTGATTATATGTAAAGTTGTGTTGGTTATTTTAATTTTTTTTTTGTAATTTTTTAGTAGTTACTCCTCAAGTTTAAAAAATAATGTTTATTTCAATTTTATAAAATCAATAATAACTTGATATTTTAAATCTTTTGTAATGTTATTTCTTTTATTTATTTCAATTTTATAAAATCAGTAATAACTTGATATTTTATCAGAGTTTTTTTGTAACGTTATTTCTTTTATTATTTTAAATCTTGATGTTAATAACTAATAATAGTTATGAGTTAATAAGTTATGTTATTAAGTTATGAGTTATTAAGTTATTATATAATTCATGTTATTATATGTTATTAATAATAGTTATTAACTTATGTTATGTTATGTTATTAAATTATGTTATGTTATAAA
>JAMKQA010251732.1:0-13321 GCA_024699735.1 Posidonia australis
TTCATATCTTTTTAGAAAAAGGTAAGTCTAACCTATCATTATGTCTAATTTATTTTTATTTTTGATATATATTATTTTTATTTCATATATACTAAATAACTTAAAATATATAATTATATGAAAATATTGTTAATTGTTTGATTAATTATGTAATGTGTATATTGCCATATCCGTTTTTATATCCGATTTTATCCGTATCCGATCCCCTTTTATCCGTTCCGTATCCGTATCCGTTTTTTAAGGATATGGATATGTAAATTTCCTATCCGTATGATATCCGTATTCGTATCCGTATCCGCATTTCGAAAATGGATACGGATATGGTAACACCCATATCCGTACCGTATTCGATCCGTTTGCACCCCTAACGAAGACACAGCTAGGATATGGTACGGCATACGAAATACACAATAAAACACTCCAACAATTAACTGTTGGTATTGTTGTACAAAGAGAAATAGAAAATTTGATATTAATACACTTACAGATTTGTTATAAAATTTCTTTCATAGCTATATTTAAACTGTTAGAGCATGTATTCTATGTATTCTCGTATATGGTGTATTTGGATTATTGGGTATCCATTTATTAGGATACACCTATATATATGTAATTCTCTTCATTGTAATGAGATAGATTATTATTCTATTAACTCTGACATAAATGTTAGTTGAACTATGTAGTCATACAAGTATATAGCTATATCTAATCACAATGTATGTGTAAATTTTAGAAATTGCATTATCCTGTCTCCATGCTTCAAAGATATTTTACCATTTAAGTAAGAAAAGCCATATACGAACATATTTGAAGCAAATTCCCTTAGTTTTCCTTTGACGCAAAAGAAATGTCAAGGTGTGCCCCCCGCCACCCCCTTTCAAAACTAAAACAAAATTTGATTCCATATTTTAGTTTATAGCTTGGATAATTAGTATTAAAATACACTATGCAACTCTACTTAGGCCCCACTTGCCAAAAGATATATATTACAACCATTCCATCAACAATTTTTTTAGTTCAAAATCACAGAAAAGATAACAATTGCTTTTCAAGAAAAGGTTTCAAAAAAAGGCCCGCTTGAACTACTTTTATTGGAAAAACACATTTTGCCAAAAGATGCAGTTCCAAGCAGGGCCTTAGATGATCATAATTTAATAGGTTATAGTGGTAATAATAATGCCTTAGATACAAACAAATGATTGACTGAGAATCAATAACAATATAAAAGGAAAATAATGTTTCTGAAAATGTATCTATGAATTCCCTAACCAAGGAGCAACAAAATATAGAGTAAAGGATTTGACTTTCAAGGAATAAGAATAAGCATCATTAGATTACCTCAAGTTCACTAGCCAAATTTGTATGTTTATTCCTTAGAGCTTCCATTATATCCTTAGCGGCTTCAAAAGCACCAGCAGCAGAAGCTACCCATCCAAGAGCATAATTGCGCCTAACTGCATTTTGACCACTTTCAGGAACAGTTGAGCTTGGAAGCTGCTGCTCATGGCCAGCATTAGCTGCACCTTCTGTAACTGCAGGTCTTTCACTTTCTTGACCTTGAGCATTTCCACTATCATGGGAGCTGACAATGGTACTAGATTGGGAGCCTTGTACCTGACCATCAGAAGTCAGATTTCCTCCAACGTGATTGGGAGGTCTGGCATTTCCATCAGACAGTCCATGGGAACCTCCACAAGGACCTGAACTAGATTGCTGGAAGCGCTGCTGAGCCATAGCTAGACTCCTTCCAGCCTCAGTCTTATTGGCAACATCACGCCGTTCCATTAAATAAGTGCGTAGCCAGTAATATAGCGCCTGCAAAACAAATAATATCAACACACATCACACACATAAGGAAGACAAACCGGACCATCTACAGAACCTTTTTTTATCTGGAATGCCATGGCCAAAGTTTACCTGAGGGTATACTGTAGCAATTTTTAGTAGAACCAGCTTGCAGTGAGCAGCTTCAGACCTTTGCAAGGAAAGCAAGAGCTGTGGTATCCATGAAAGCCAAACCCAATGCGGTATTTGATCCAAATATTTATCAAAAGTTTTCCCTACAGGTTCATTAGGTGTATCAAAGCTGAGGAGGTAAAGCACACGTGCTAAATGGCTTCTAGAGTTGGAAACACCATATTTGACACCCTGAAGGAAGCAACTAACCATGTATTCCAACCAAATCTCTTCACGTGTTTCTTTATAAACCTGTTAGCAAGTGAATTAATGACTAATGTAGCCACTATTATAAAAACGGAAAAATAAACAAACATGAGCATAATATGTAATACCATGTCACAATAGTTTCCCCAACTTATCCATCCCTTTGGCAAATGCTTAAAAAGGCTCAAAGCATTGGAATATGCAAGATTAGCATTTTCAGAGTCATTCATCTTTACTAAGAAGTCCCCTTTCAGGCGAAATATTTCTGCCCTATGTTTTACTGGAAAATATTCAAGATTGGTGCTGTTGATCAAATTAAGACCACTAGTTAGTTCTCCTTTCATCTCCAAATAGGCTTTCGCTTGCTCTCTTATTTTGACAAAGGCCTCCTGCATAAATGCACGAGCCAATTAATATCCCATCTTCAAAAGTTTACCAAAAAAAGACTAATTATTTCTAAAGAGTTGATTAGTTTCTTACTTGGACTTCCATTGTAGAATGCCCATACATTTTTTCAAGTATCATTACACAGACATCATGGAGACCTTGCTTACGAGCCATATGAGCGAGTTTATTGACGTTCCAAGCCTTATCACGGTAACCAAGATGCAGTTGAGGATTTGTTGAGGCAAAGTCCTTAAATGCATCAATGACAGAATTATAAATTTCATTTCTCCACTGCAGTAAATCATACCAAACAGACAAATTATCCCATTCATTAGGAGTTCTAAGCCTCCAAGTTTCAAGTATATCTTTGAGTTCCATATATCCACTATGAACCCCAGTAGCAGGGTTTCCAGAGACTTGTTTGTTCCCATTCGCAATGTCTAATATGATCCTAGAAGACTCCTGTAATTCAACTATTTGCTGAAATTGCTGGAGAAGAGGCACTCGAGACTGAACAGACATTTCAGGAAGTTGCCACCACTGTTCCAAAGCCAGTTCAACACCTTTACCCACAATGTTTTCAGCCTCTCCAACCCCATTGGAATTCCTGTCATGAAGAGCAAAAAAGGCCTGAACTAGGCGGAGCTTGGGTGTCTCTTCTACTTGTGCCTTTGGAAATACATTGTCCTTCATGTATGCCCAGTCAGGGATTTTCCAAAGACAATCAAGAAGGAGATCATAATTTTCCACACTTTTACCAAATTCTGCTAATGCATCCCACTGACTTAGCTGGCTAGCACAGTTGAGCCACTGTTCTTCCCAAAGACACATTTCAGACTTGGGAATATTGTTGTTGTAAGTTCCTTGAGTAGCCTTGACCATTGCCTGATAAAAGAGACTTTGTGCACGCTGCCAGTACCCATGCTGGACGAGTGAAAGTCCAGCCCTTGTTTCTGCAGTAATAGACCTTTTTTTCCACAACCCATATCGCATATCTTCTTCATTAAGTAATCTGTAAAGCTCAGCAAGTGACTCAGAACACTTCGAGTCATTCATTAACAACATCACATGACTTTCCAGCAGAGCAAGTGAAATATGCCATGCATTATAAGTTTTCCCGATGTATTTAATCAGCTCACTTGGCATTCGAGGTTGAGGGTGACTCAGATGAAGCCCCTCAAGAAGTGCCTGCACGACATTAGGTCTGCTTGCTTGCTGCTTTTTGTGGTAATCTTTTGACAGAAGGGCTACCGTAGGTTTTGCCAGGGCTACCTGTTCTTCCTTGTGCAAAGTTACCCAGACAATGGGGAATACTAATACCCACATGTGATATGCAATATTTGCATCAACATGAGCCAATTCTCTCAACGGAATCACAAGATCAGATACCTGCAATATGGCAGAAAATTAGTGAACCAGAAGAGCCAGTACCAAATGACAATGGAAAAAAAAGCATGCCCCAGATATCCAAGTAAATGGTAAGATGGAAGTTTTAAAATGACCTGAAGCTTGCTCATGTCATTCATAAACTGTGAATGTCTAAATACAAGTGCATCAAATGTAAGAGGCAACATTTCAGACTCTACTGCAACATCAGAAACAGGAAACTGCATTCCCGATGGATAGGATCCAGATCCCATAAGTGATGGAACACGGCCAGAATTTGGGGCGAGTGTAATTGGTTCATTCTCTACCAAGATGGCTAGTAACAGATCTAGTGCCTGTTTCAGCCAGAATACATCACTCACAGCTTCCCAATCCTGTCCTTGGATTATGTACTGAAGCCTGGTGAATAATGTCTTTCCTAATGAGTCATGATAAAGTGAAAAGAACTTCCGTCTAAGTTGGGGATCTCTTGCCCTTAGACCAAGCATGTACTGCCTTTCAACCTTTTGGAATACCTCTTGGCGAAGGGAAAGTGGATATCTGCAAATTAACACATCAATAAAAAAACAATTGAGAAAAAAATGTACATTTTGTCATTTGCGATGAACTAACAATCAATTGCTTACTTGGTTGGTTCAGCACAGATTCCATAAAGAAGCTGAAGGTATTTTGAATCCCACTCTTCAAGAGTGCTGGGAGAAAAATTTTGTCTTTCAACCTGTGAAAGCTTCTGGAGATAGGAAACTATCTCCTTTGGGGTCAGAACACCACCCGATGCACTGGCTGCAGCAGGCTTGTGATCATCTTCTATGCAGCCTTTTATCACATCAAGTATGCACAAAAGAACACTAGCATCGGTACCCTTCTCTGAAAGTAAGGCATGAAGAATTTGGTTCATAGTTCGTTTCCATTCAGAAGAATACATGACTCTTTCACTAATAAGTTTTAAAACACTTGTTATATTAGAGATGACTAAACCAGGGTCACCAAGTGCACGTGAACTGGCAGAAGAATCTAGATCAGTTCTCTGTCCCTGAGAATAAAGATCATACTGACACCCTATTAGACAATAATTTTGTATGTTGAATTAAAATGAACAAAAAGTAGAACTTCACAAAATAACATCGAACAAATAAAAACTAAACATTAAATTATAGTTATCATTGGCGAAATGAAATGCCCTCAAGGACTGAGCTATCTTACCCAATACAGCACGGATATGACATTTTGAAGTATGTGATATGAACTTTACCTTCAAATTAGAAATATCTAGCACAATACAGCAAATATTATGAAATATCCCAATAACATAGAGATTGAGTGGCAATCCAAATAAGGAGACAGAGAAGTCAACCCTGATAAGAGCTAAGGCATGTCACTAGAGAGGTATTATTAAAGAAGTCGACCCCATAAGTCTATGTATATCCTTTTATAACCAGGTGAGCTTTGTGTCGATCCACTTAATCACTAGGCAAGTATTCTACCACAAAGACCCACCTGCACCAAGCCACATTTTTCCTTGCAGAAGAGGAAAGTATAAAAGTCCATGTGCCACATGAAAGAAAGGCAGTCATCTCCTCATCCATGGTAAACTTTCTACTCAAACATGCCAACTGTCTCTAAATAGGTCCTCGGCACATTAACAGCAAACTTCATAGTTATCAAGGTACATGCCTAAGTGGTGCCATAGCGACGTAGCGGAATAAACGGCCAAGCCATGTAGACGGATCTGGATTTGGATCCGTACTTTGATCCATTTAAATATAAAAAACCCTAATCATTCTAAACCCTTTCTTCTCCATATAATGACAATCTTGATTTTGGAAGACAACTTGGGGACATTGATAATGATAAAGAATGATCATTTTGTTTTTTCTGTTATCAAGCATTGATTTTTTTTTACTATTATTTAGATTTTCTTAGTTATTGTTATTTATTATTGACTATTTGACTTATTATTATTGTTAAGATTTTCTTAGTTATTGTTATTGATATTTATTATTGACTATTTGACTTATTGTTATGGTTACCGACTTATTGTTATTGTTAAGATTTTATTTATACATACATTGTTGTTGTTAATTTTAGAAAGTGGTATATCAATTTATTAATGTAATACACAAATATTTATAAACATATAAAAAAATATGAAAAATGCGTAAAATAGCTATAGGTGTCCAAACACCTACGCTCATATAAAGCTACAGAAAATAGGCAACATATGGTACCCAAATGGGAGTAAGATACTACATTTACCAAGGGATATAAAGTACATAACCTGGTACCTTTCCTTACTGCAATAGGAATATCTAAGTCAGTAGCCTCTGAGGATGATGAACATCTTGGAGGGGAAGAGAAGAAGGTATTGGCGTACCTAAACCCATTACTAATTGACAATGTTGACAGCATTTGTAAACCGAATCTTTGCAATAGCAGTAGCAGATGGTTGTGACAGGAATGGTAAAGGTAATGGTGGTGTAGTTGGTAACAATGTTGCAAGTGGAAAGGGATCAATAGTGACAGTAGGTGATAAATTATACTGTGATGATTCAATAACCATAGGAGTAAAGACAGGATCTTCCAACACAAACTCTTTCCCATTAGCAGAGAAGTAGATAACATCCTCAAAAAAAGTGAAATTAGTAGACACAAACTTGCATTTAGTCAAAAGATCAAGACAACGATAACCTTTTCGGGTAGGAGAATATCCCAGAAAAACACACTTAATGGCATGAAGGGATAGCCTGCCCCTAATTTGAACCCCTAATTTGAAGATGAACATGCACAAAACAAGTACACTAAAAAAATTTAGCAGTAAGAGAAAAAAGTAGATCCTTTGGATAGAGAACAGAGATAGGAGATTTTACCCTTAAAACCAATGAAGGTAAGCGATTTAATAGAAAACATATTGTCAAAACATTATACCTCCAATAGGAAAATCGAACCTTCATCTGACTCAACAAAGTACATGTTACATCAAGGAGATGTTTGTTTTTCTTCTCTTCAACCCCATTCTGTTGTAACGTATGAACACAAGAGGATTGATGAATAATGCAATGTGAGGAAGAAGTAAAATCATTACTTAAATATTCCAAAGCATTATCACTATGTAAGGTTTGAAGGAAAATATCAAACTTAGTGTTTATTTCTTAATAAAACTTTTGAAATACATTAAACACTTGAGATCTAATCTTCAAGATATAGACCCAAGTACATCTAGAATAATCATCAATAAAAGTGAAAAAATATAGACTTCCTCCTCCCTCAGATAAGTGAGAAATAGGACACAAAACATCTGAATGCACAAGATCAAATAGAGATAAGTGCCTTGGATCAAGACTAGATAGAAATGACACATGGTTGTGTTTCCCAAACTGGCATGCCTTACACTAGATAAACGCAGACGTAGGAAAAAAAAAGAGAGGTAACAATTGATGTAAAACACTAGTTGAAAGAAGCCCAAAGCGATGACGCCACTATAGAAATGAAACCTTAGTACTAAATAAAACAGATGTGGTGGTAGGCTTAAGGAGGTCATCTATATAATACAATCCCTTAAGCTCAGTCTCAATTCCAATCTTCTCCCTCGAACGATGGTCCTGAAAGTGACAAAAAGTTGGGTAAAAAACACCTCTGTAGTTCGAAGCATTTCTAGTAGCACTAATATACAATAAACTGATTGGACAATTCAACACAAAGTAAACATTATCCAGTCAGATGGTGTATGGTGTAGACATAACCCCAAACATATATACTAGAGAAAAGGCACCATCTATGGTCCTCACAGGAGGTATATAGCTATGTTCCTCCAAAGAATCAAATAGAGAACAATCTCCAATCATGTAGCAAGAAGTACTAGAATTAATGAGCCACTTATCTCATGAAGCTACATGGACATTACTTGAGGAAGAAATAATAGAAGTGGAGGCAACATGCATTATTCCACAAGCATTGACAATAGCAATCATAGACTCGATCTTCTCACGACTCAAGGTGTAGGTGGTGGTAGTCGACACGAGTAATAGAGTCAAAAGGCAACATGAGTCTCCACAGTGGGAGCAGTAGTGGCCTAGGGGTGTAAGTGTGAGAACTTCTGCCAACAACGAAAGATGGTTCTCCTGACCAAAATGAATACAAGTAGGGCATACACAATGACCAGGAGCGCATCCACCTCCATGGCCACCATGTATATCTCCACATCCTACAACAAGATTTGCATAAGCCATTGTAAATGTAGGAGTCTCGTAACACTCTATAAACTGAAGACGCTCAAATGAGAGAATACAGAACAAAACACCATCAAATGTGAATGTGCCCCCCTCACCAACCATTTGCTAGGAAAGCAAACTATGGTTAAAGGTCAGACAAGACAAGGTAGAGCCAAAGCTCCTTAAAAGTGTTGACGCTAAACACTGACAACTGCATTAAAGGGATGATGTTTAAGAGTCTCATCCATGATCTTCTTGAACTCAACAAAGTAATCATGGAGTGATCTAGTACCCTACTTCATGGGAAACAATCACATATAAAGCTCAAAAATCTGAAATGTGGAAGCCCCAATAAAGTATTGCAATTCAAAAGACTATATCTTCTTGACCGAAGTCACTGTGCGCACTCTAGATAAATGGATTTTCGAGTCTTCAATAACGGGTCATTGGTTGAAAAAGACTTGTCTTGAGAGACAAACAAAAGCTCAAAGGACATATTTTAAGTGGCATAGTTGTGCTTTGTAAGTTGATCCTTGACTTCTACATTGGGGAGAAAAAAGTAACGTTGGTCGAACTCGAACTAGACGTGGAGGTAGACATAGACTCCGCCATCGATACCAAACACACACTATAATTCAGTCACTAACCAAGAGTGACACACGACACACAGGTATCAAATGCCAATAGACAAAGGGAAGGTCTGACCCATAGATCGAGTAAAAAGGTGCCCTAATCCATGTCAAAAGAAACAATAAAGCAAACTAGAGAAGGGAGGAGGACTACTGGACCTTGCAAACTAGCCCTTAAATAGAAATCAAAACAAATGGTTTGAGGCCCAACGAGTAAGATCCGACCAAACAAAGGTCCAATGAGCAACATCTAACAACTTGAAGACTAAAACCACCCCAAAACGAAGGCCAAGAAGGCTCGAAAAATGGTTTGCATGTAGTTTCAATGATCGATAGCCAAAAAACCATCCCTAATGGCAGCTCCAGTGGTCCGACGATAACAAAAACTACCGAGAAGGGACCAAGAGGCGTAGGCAACCATTTTTGTAGGGTCTGATCGATGACGACGGTTGGTGGCGACGACAACTAGAGTTCCATTGATACCATGCTGATAAATAGGTTGGAAAAAAGAGAGAGTTATACATTAAGTTAGTAATGAGGATTATCTTGAGATATTTAAAAGGTATTATATATGAGATATTTTAAAGATATTATATCTTAAAATATTATCTTGAGATATTTTAAAGGTATTTTATTTTAAGATATTATCTTAAAATATTTTAGAGATATTTATCTTTTTATTTGTTATGTATTTCTACTATTTAAGGAAAAGAATTACGTGTTAATTGACAATTATTAATGATATTATTTTCTAGTTATTGAAATTAAGTATTTTTTATTATTAAAATTAGAATTCCAATTACGTGAAGATTGAATGGTAATTGATATTCGTTATCTGGAATCGAATTGTAGTTCAATTTTGTTATCTTCGCTTCTTGTCTCATATCAATTTAATTTCAGAGCAACTAATGATCAATCTTTCGAAAATCAAAATCTACCATTATTTTCTTGCTTACATTACAAACATATTTCTACACCACTCATAAAATTATTCGTACTTATCTTTCTACATCTTCATATTTTCTACACACACTACTTAAAACATCTACATATCAGTACTTAATTACTTGTGTTTTCTTTCATTCATATGTTTGCATTTTGTTTAGTTTAATTATTTGGAACATAATTCGTTGATGTCTCAACATATTTGAATATTCTTCTAACTCTTTCAGATCACACTTTCCCCCTTACCATCATTTCCTTAAGCATTGATTTGATAATATCGATGATAAAATCTTAACAATAAGTAATAAAACTTCTCTACTCTCTCAACATATGAAATTTTTGCAACGTTAAATAATATTGAGAAATCTACGTGTCAATATTGTAGAATGTGTTCTAAAAAAAAATAATGATGCACAGAATTTAGATTGCACTATATCATTTCATACATTCTCGAAATGTGAAACTAAAGTTTGAAAAATTATCATCAATAAGGCTAATTCTTTAAGTGTTGCATTTAAAACTGTTGTTGCTAGAATGAATTTGACATTTGAGACTTACCCTCATCCATTCCACATTCTTTAGGTTGATGACACTACTCTTCTGATTTCTAAGAAATGTCTTATTCATATTCAAATGAATGATTACCTTGCATATGTTTGGTGTGATATTCTTTCAATGAATATCAATCATATTCTTTTAGGTTACTATAACTTCAAGAAATGCAAGCTTTCATAGTATATTTCAAAATCTCAAAGTAAGTCCTTAAAGTTAACTCCCACTAAACCAAAGTCAAATGTCTTTAAACCTTTCATAGTCAAGCAATCATATCCTTTACCTCCAATTATAAACAAATTTCCTCAACAACTTGATACTAAAGAATTAGACCAATTATCTCAAATTTTTAATGTAAAATCTCCACAAGAACATAATGTATTTGTCTCTATAAAGGTTCCCTTGATTTTTACAAAATCTGATCAAGATTCCCCTCTTATTTCACTTCCCAAGCATGACGATTTTTCTTCTTTTACAAGCTACTATTATTCATAAATTTAAATCTCTGGAATGGAGCTGAGGTAAACAACAAAAGAACTAGAAAATGTCAATTGTCACATACTTCAAATCGTTCAATTAACGATCCTATAGATATCGTTCCCAATTTAATGTCCACCTAAAAATGATCCTACAAAGTTCATCTTGTCATTTGTCCAACATCCTAGGAATATACATATTGATATTCAAATGAAATTTGTATTAATTAACATATACTATATGGATACAAACACACATCGCAAAAAATAAAGGATTCTTTACATATCGTGCAATGTCATGTTTATTTTCTAAGTGGTATCCACGCCATCTATTTCAAAACCATCATGCTAGACGTACTAAGTCATTCTATGTTATCATTAGCATATCATTGAATCCATTTATATTATCTTTACTGTCTGATTTTTATGTAAATCTAGTTTTTAATGTGAAAGATTGTTGCATGATCGAGGTACATTAAAGTTTCTCTTTGCACACAAATATCTATGCAAAATTTTTTTCCAGCATCAACTCTCGTGCCTCCATTGTATTGCTAGTTTCGACAATCTATTGGAGCAATATCATAAACATAACTCGTAAAAGTCAAATTCTTCTCAGTGGAAAAGAGTAATGAGGATTATCTTGAGATATTTTAGAAATATTATATCTTAAGATAATATCTTGAGATATTTTAGAGATATTTTATTTTAAAATATTATCTTGAGATATTTTAGAAATATTATATCTTAAGATATTATCTTAAGATAATTTAGAACACTTTATTCTTTTAATTGTTATATGCTTCTCCTACGTAAGGAGAGGAATTACGTGTTTATTGATAATTATTAATGATATTTTCTAATTGCTAAAATTAAATATTATTTACAATTGAGATTGGAGTTCCAATTATGTGAAGATTGAATTATAGTGTTAGAAGTTAGGTTAATGGATCCTGTTGTATATGGATCCTGTCAAGATCCATTTACTTACTATGCATTGTATTTAAACCCCTCTACTCTAATGCAAAACCTAATCTTCTTCTTTCCCTAATCCCTAATTCAACTTGGTATCAGAGCAGGTTACGTCCTGCGCGTCCCATGCCATCCCGCGTCCCTGCACGTCTCGCAGGTTTCGCTGGCTTCCGCGTCCGTGGCTTCCGCACGTCTGCGAGCCCCGTGATCTCCATTCCGCGCTGTGGCTTCCGCGTCCCTGCCGTCCCGCCGTCCCGTGATCTCCACTCCGTAGATGACACAACCCCTCCCCATTGCTGCTGCAGTTGGAGAAGAGAGGAAGATGTGGACCCGTGGCTGTTGAAGGAGGTGGGACGGACTGTGATGTGGCATCCCGTTTCTGCCTACGTGGGTGTGATGGTTTCTGTTCCTAGTAGGAACTCTGATTGTTTCCATGCTTTCTAGTCTGCATCTCTGGTGAGTAACTGTAAAGTTTGTTTTTTGGTGGATAGTCCCGTCCATCCTATGGTGGATAGTCCTGTTCACCTTTAACAAAAACAAAAAAAAATACTATCAGTTGTTGATTATCCAAATGGCCGCATCAAGTAGTTCTTCTGTTCCACTACTGGTTAGACAATTTATGGGTGTATCTGAACGTTTAAATGGATCTAACTATATGCTATGGGCACAGAGTTTTGAAATCATTGTCATAGGCTACCGGCAGGAGCATCATCTACATTCATCACCACCAGATGTGAAGGATCCAGGTTACAGAGATTGATATGCAGATGACGTTGCAATCATTTCTTGGATGTTGTCAAGCATGGAACCGTCTGTCGCCCGTGGAGTTTCTATGCTTAGACCAGCACGTGAGATGTGGATGACGTTGAAACGCATGTATGGTCACGAGAAAAACATCTCAAAGATTTTTCAGTTGTATGATGGTTTGTTTCATTTTAAACAGGGGGAGAAGTCCTGCCAAGAACATTATAGCATCTTCAGAGGCTTGATCAATGAGTTAAATGTGTATCAACCACCTACCACAGACATCTCTACGTTTCTTCGATACAGAGAAGAGTTTGCTGTTACTCTCTATTTAGCCAGCTTAAATTCAGAAGTCTCGTCTCAGCTACGTGGTCCTGTTCTGGGGGCAGATATTATGCTTGATCTCAACGAGACCTTTGCTAAGGCTCTACGGATCTCTACGCCTCCTCCATCCACAGTTTCTCCAGTTACAGATCAGACTGCACTTGTGGCTCCTAATGTCAAAGGGGGCAACCGCACTGGTGGGAAATGGCTGGATCGCCCATGTATCAAATGTCAATGGTGTGGAAGACAAGGACATCGTTCTAACAAGTGTTGGGACAAATTCTCACATCTCAAGCCTGTTCAGGCACATATTGCATCGTCTTCTGAAGGGAACACAAAAAATGAAACATCTGAGCCTACCATTACTATTTCTGAAGCTGACTACAACCGTCTTGTTCAGTCTCAGGGAATCACGTCTTCACAAGCTATGAGTGCTCAGACTACCATTTCTCATCATCCATCTGGGACATCAGATATTTCACCTGTCCCATCGACTTCCCCTGGTAATTCCTGGATTATAGACTCAGGTGCCTCATCA
>JAMKQA010251766.1:0-10753 GCA_024699735.1 Posidonia australis
GGAGAAATCATAGAAGACCGATTTTATCGGGCGTACGAGGGTGCCTAACACCTTCCTCGTACGTAACAGGGATCCGTACCCACATCTTTCTGGTTTTCGTAGACCTTCCTTATTGTTTTGCATGATTTTTCATGTTTATGGTTTTCCTCGTCTTCCATAATAGACTAGGTGGCGACTCCATGCATTTTGCATTTTTTATTTTATTTTTCCGTCGTGATTTTGCCGACTTTCGCATTATTTTGCGATCTCTCCGCCGGCATGGTTACATCGAGGCTCCACCCAGACCATACTACAGTGTCACGATGAACCACCCCATGTTGGAGTTCAACTGCCCCGACTGCAACTTTAAAACGTACCCACACTAGTACAAGCACGAAGTGCGTCATCACGACGCACTAGTACCCGAGCACTTGAGGACTCTAACCCTAAACCTGACCAGCATCGGCACTAAGGGCAATCTGGGTCTACTATAACCTAGCCCCTACAGTACCACTAGTCTCGAGGCTCCTACCCTGGATCGCAACTCGGCAACTACAACCATGGGCACTTCCTCGACATCTCTAGAGGTCTCACTACCCCTGTTGGCAAGCCCTGGTCTAATTGTGGTTCCTACAATTCTCAGAAATCTCTTTTAAACCATATGCAGTTTCTCATGTCAAATCATTTGGCAAAACCAGTTTTCATTCATAAAATTCTTTATAAAACTCACACATTAAGTGTCACATTCCTCATCTATGGTTCATTGTATCATGCATTCACCCCTCACATGGGTCCACATGTATTCCACATATTTCATGTTTCACAAATTCATGGAAAGCATAATTAAAACAACATATTTGCATGCAACATCTCATGAATCATTTCTATGTATTTCATACATCTATCAAGCATTTATCTCCATTTATTAACGTTTTTCAAAGAATTTCTCAATATTGTTTTGGGTCCTGATTCGACATACCGAATAGGGTCCCAGTTGATCGAAAATACCGAATAGGGTCCCGACCGACCGAAAATCCTTGATTCGGTCAACCGAAGTCTTTCGGTACTCCGAATCTTTGTCAGTTTTATCAGTTCCCCGTCAAAACAGTCGACCGAAATCATCTGGTCGTCCAAAATTCCCTGATTCGGTCGATCGAATTACCCCCGATCGTCCAAATCAGTGGCCTAGTGAACTCACTTGGAGGAATTTTAGTATACTGAACCCGATTCAGTATACCGTTTTCTGCGATTGTAGAAAACCTCCACGGCTGATGCCGTCTCTTCTTCCCAAAGTGGGAGTGAGAGGCAGACCCATCTAATCTACCACATAAATCACAAGTAAAACCTGGAGTGTAGACTTCCAAGTCTACTTCAAAACCCCTCAATCTAAACAGAAAACCATTAAGCATGTTGCTTTATAGAAATTCATAAAGACATAATGCTCATAGGAGATCACTGTAGCATGCCACCAATAACACTAGCAAAGCCTCACGAAACAACCATGAATCAGCATGATCTCATCATAAAAATGTTATACATCTCATTCCCAACATTTTCCCTATTTTTGCGTGATTTCTACATCATTACCCATGATTTACCCCTTAATCTTAACATGCCTTAACCGAGGAAAGGAAGAAGGAGGGGGAAAACGCGTACCTAGCTTCAACAAGCCCTGCATGCCGACAAGCTCTGGCGATACTCGACGTCGGCCTCCCCCACTCGCACGGTCTCCTTCGATGCACGGTTTTCCTCCCACCTCACGGCACACTTCTGGCCTCCGCACTCTCTCTTGTTTCTCCTCTTCCCCACTACGCTCCACGCCTCCCTTTATCGCCACCTCCTAGCCAGCCATTCCCCTGAATCTCGCCAACCAACTACCAGCCTCATTGCTCCGGGGGGACGAGACGAATAGCCCTCTCGCTAGGCCTCACGAATAGGAGGAGATGGGGTCACGGGCATGGAGGAGAAAGGGGGGTCACGGGCATGTGTGGCTGGACTCCTTTGACCAGGTCCAAGTCCAAGTGGATCTCACCCCCAAACGTGGGTCCCAAGATGCACATACCGACCCACAAAGCCAAAGAAATCACACCACAAGGGAAAACCTGAAACACAAATGCACTGGGAGAGACCGCAACCGACAAACACAACCTTGATTAACCATTAATAAACCACATTCAATTAACACAGCAAATTCCATGGTTTTACATTAAATGGAAAATCTAGCACCGGTGTTACAATCATTCATCCATTGAAGCTGAATTTAGGGCTCATCTAAACATCTCATGCTCTAAGTTGGGTGTGTTTCTGTCTTCTGCTTTGAAGCTTTTCTATGATTATATTGGTGCAGTCTATCTGAGTGCCAATCTTGTTTTTCACTCCTAGATGAATTACGCTGAAAAAGATTTCCATTATGTGTGGGTGAAGGTCATGAATAAAGGCTTGCAGGTTTCTTTTCTTTCTACAAAGGAGCAGGTGGCTGATGGGTTTACAAGAGCACTGTTGAAGCTTTTCTTCCATAAGTTTGGAGACAAACTTCATGTGTCTAAATCCCTATGAGTTTGAGGGGAGATGTTAAGTATAGGTTGTTAGGAGTTTGTTATTTTGTTGTAGCGACCTAGTAATGTGTCCATTGGTTGTGAGTTTTGTATTGTCCTTTTATTAGTATATAGTGATATGTACTGTAGCGGCCATACTGTTATCATCTCTAGTGACACTTCATTCTTCTTTCTTCCAACCCTGGCTACAACTATAACAGTTCTTTGTAATTTTGCTTTGCTTGCTATTACTCTTTGATTCTTGTATCAATTATAGATTATTGTTACACAAAATGCATTGAAATTCTTGTTGTACCACTTCTTGTTGTTTTTATTGTTGAATTGTTTGCTAATTCTTGTGTTATATTGTGGTATTTTGTTCTTTTTTCCATTTTTTTGACTTCTTTTTTGAGATAGTTTTCTATTTAGACTTTTTTCAAATAACCTTTTTTTGAGTGTTTTTCTAAAAGTTCTTTTGCTTGAGTTTATAATCATGGTGTTGAAAATTTGTATTTGCTTTCACAAGATATATATTTTATTAGTCTCCATAGTTTGAAATTCCTAGCTATGCCACTGACAAGGATATAAAATCTCAATCCTTTTAGGAGACAAATACCTAAGACCTCTACCATAGATGTCAAACATGAATGAAAAGAAACACGAAGGGAGAAAATGGGAACTCATTCTCTCGGTCACAAGGTGGAGATTTTGATGGATGCTGGGCAGAAGGAGCATGCTGTCGCCTGACAAGCTTCGCACAAATCGGTGCCTGGCCCTGACCACGACAACAAGGAAAAGAAGGGAAAATGGCGCCAAAAAGCCTCCTCGTTGAAGAAGTGGCAGATTCTACACTAGGGTCAAACCTCGAATAAGCTTGCTCCAACCTAGTTATTCGATGGTACGGCATCATGTTGTGCATCGAGGAGGCGGCCGGCTAAAGGTGTTAGAGAATTCAATGGAATATTCCGTTTAAATTGGAAAGAAGTACGGACAGTAACGAAAGAGAGGCTTGAATGTTAAGGGTGTAAGAAAATTTAATGGAATATTCCATTATTTCTATAGCATTTGAAATATTTTTTTTACAGCAACTTATTACGTTAAACATTTATTGTCTAATAAGTGTTTCCAAACAAGTTAATTTATCGAGCCTTTTCAAAAAAACTGTCTGTAGTTTTTTAATTCATTTTAAGCTATTGAGGTAGCTTTTAAAAAAGCTATTAAGTGTTAGTTTTTTGAAAAGTTATGAATCTTAGTCATAACTTTTCTAATGATATCAACCAACTACTATGGTGCAGTTGGTCAAGAGGAGTGGAACTTCTACCTCCCTTCCAGGTTCGGATCTCACAAACCGCAAAAAGAAAATATATACATACCGATATCAAAAAAAAACTTTTCTAATGATATGTTTAGAAGTTGATTTTAATTACAACATGAACTAAGGCACGACAGCAGTGGTGTGGTGGCCAGCGATTGTGATGGTGGTGGTGGCCAACGATGTTGATGATTGTGGTGATTGTTGGCAACGACGACGATAGTGATTGTAGTGGCGTATGACGACGGTGGTGGTTGACGACGACAATAGTGGTGGCCGACGACGTCGACGATGATGGTGGCCTACAACGGCAATAGTGGTGGTGGTTAGCGATGATAGTGGTGGTGGTGGCTGACGACGACGATGGTAATGGTGACGAACGACGACGACGATAATGGTGGTCAACAATGACGATAGTGGTAGTGGTCAACACCGACGGTAATAGTGGTGGTCAGCAGCAACAATGGTAGTGGTAGTAGTGGCTGACGACGACAACGATGGTGGTAACCGATGACGACGACGACGACGGTTGATTCGACAAACAATTATGGTGGTAGTGATCAACGGCGATGGATGGCGATGAAACCGTAACACGTAGGTAGTAGTTAGCGACAATGATGAGAGTAATATAGTTCTTTGTTTAACTTATATGTATTTATTAGACATACAAACCAAATAAGATTTTCTTAAAGTACAGTTTAATAAAAAATCAACTTTTCTCAATAAGTCGTGTAAGAAAACATTTCCAAATGCAACCATAAGAGCTAATTTGATGCAACTTGTGTAGTTTTTACGAGGATGAGTGGTTTACATAAACCTATTGGATAGATGATGATATTTGTGGAACAAATGTTATTTTAGATGATATAATACATGTAAAAAAACCTTGGTGAAAATAACAACTTCCTTGCATACCCTATCAATTTTCGAGCTCCCTTCTTTTCCTCTCCACAATAGATTATGGTAAGCGTATGCAAGTCTAAATGTACGTACTATACAGGGGTATGCATATATATTCCGTATATTTAGGAGGATCAGCAGATAAATATAAACTTTCAGAGATATCCAAGGAAGAAATCCTGTAGTTGTGCGGTGTCCGATGGGCCTCCAGATCTCTATTTTCTATTTTACGTTGAGGCATCTGACAAATAGTACCGCGCAATTCGGTGCATGAATATTTATTTAAAAGATCATGTGCATGAACATTTGCAAGTGTGAATGGAGCTGGATGGGGCATGCATGCATCTACGTAAAATCATCTGCACGTGAAAACGGCAGTTTGGATTACACTTTGCTCGGTGTCTTTGAAAAATTAATAATCATAGATTACGTGACATGGATCTCTTCCACAAATCATCCTATGATACTTCTAGTTTTCCTTGAGTGTATGAAAGCATAAATAACTACCAGTTCTTCAAAAAATAAACTATTAGTGGTAATAATATGACAATTTATGTTAATTACTTATTCACATTAATGACTGTTATATATGAAATTCATCAAACAACAATCGAAGAGTCATAGAAGGAAAAAAATTAGATAATTTCTTCTAGCTATATACAAATTGAAACTGATGGCTTCCATGAGATCATCATCCTCAAATGATTTTCAAAGATGAAATTCATTTAACAACGATCAATGAATGCCCACGGAAGGAAAAGGAAATTAGAGAAGTCTACAATATGCCAACTATAAGTTTACCTAACAAACATCCACAGAAACCACTATTGCCAGTGTCTCATAGATCTCATGTTTGTGGTGTTCTAGCGTTCAAATTACATTTATTCTATTTTTCTAAAATCAGCTAATGCCACTATCTAAACAAGAGTGCCTAGGATAAAATATCTCTATGTATACGTTTGTTTAGGTTGATATATTGTGGAAGTACCCATTTCTAGTATGATTTTCACAAATTAAATATATTATCGGCAAATATAAAATAAATGTTTTGATATGAAGACAAATTTAACTTGTCAAAAAGAACTATTAGTACCATAGCCATAATCAACGGTGGATTTAAGATTTTTCCTAGGATGGGATACAATTATACTGATAATATATCTTTTAAAATAAATATAATAAAATTTAAATATTATTAAAATATCATTACCTAAATCATAGAATTCCTTGACGTAAATGCAGACACTGAAAGCATTTCATTTTTGTTTCATGATCAATTTGATTGACTATATCACGTTCAATGTAAATAACTAAATAATTATTCATGAAATCTTCCCCTATTCTGTTTCTTAAATGATTTTTAAAAATATTCATTGTAGAAAATATATCACGCACAATTGAAACAGCGACACTTCCTACCAAAGTTTGTGTATGGAAATGCAGACTTTTTCATTGACATGGAGGTTTAGTCAGATATGTGTATCTAATTTTGTCTTGCTCATTCACATGATATTTAGCTATCGGTAGTCTCAAACTATGATCTGAAATCAATTCATCTGGAATAAATTCTAGAGACACTTTCTTTAAACTCAAAGAAAGTGTCTCATTGCTAATGGGTTTATCTCTAACTAATGATTGTTTAGAAGTTTTTTTCCAGTCTTTTATTAAGTACTGGTCCACAACTGTTTGTAAACATACCTACACATAAATAAAAAAGAAAATTAAATAAAGTACATTGCATTTACCACTAGAAGTGTATAGAGACATAACTCTTTGTCGTTTGTCGTTTGATGAAGGTGAACCAATTTAAGTGTTACAACTGATAATTTGAATTTTATCCCAATTAACCCAAGACTCCAAGAGAAATAATCCAAATGTCACAATACTACAACCGCACAACAACTAAAAAAAATAAAAAAGATTAAAAATATTATTAGATTTTTACACAACATCTAAATGTACAAAGAGATTAAAAATAAAAAAAGATTAAAAATAATGTTAGATTTTTGCACAACACTACAATAGCATAGCTGTCAGCAAATCCATAGTAATAACATGAATAACAACTATGGAGAATTACATTGGATGATTGATTGATTGGAGAATGGAGACTCAGATCATCTATCTTCTATTAGCTTTTTGTTATATTAACGTACAAAGTGCTAATAAGAATATTAATCGTCTAATGTTCATCTTATGGTATCCTTGAAATACCAAAAAAATAGGAGGAATTTTTTCTTTGAAAAATAGAAAGGAGGAATTTCTTGGGTGCATTAGCATTATATTTAGCACTTGTGGAAGGAAGCAAAACCATGAGGAGCAAATGTGAAAATAATTAAATAAACCAATGACTTCTCAAATCTCAATCCAAATGACAAAACTGAAAGATTGAAACCTCAGAGTCTCGAAGAGTAAGAGAGAGGAGTAGACAAGTAGAGGACAAAGGACTCATCAACTTAGAGGATGAGAGGAGGCTCATCACCCACCAGAGGCTCGAATAGAGGAGAGTAGTAGACTCGTTAGGCGTCAGCTTGTTGTCGTTGGAGGACTATTCTGCTGGGCGATGTGTTCTGCGATTGTGGTGCGAAGCCATGTTGATGCTGCCGTGTGGAGCCATGCAGGCTGTGCCTACTCTGTAGTGCTACGCACTAACGGTTGGCCATGGTTGTTCCTCACCTCCTCTGCTAGCACTAGTCAAGTGGTCAGGGAAGGGTAAGGAGGTTAGTAATAGATTAGGGTTGTTAAATAAGTCGCATGATGCGTGAGGCATTTACAGGTAAATTGCATTCTAGGTTTGGTAAATTATATATTATTCTCAATTTTTTAAAAAAATAGGATAAGACACGTGCCTCACGTGGCCCATACATAAATTGGCCATGATACATTTAATGTAGAAGTAGTATAGTCTTCCTAATTTTAAGGAGAAATTGGATAATAATCCACATATCAAAGAAAGTGTTAAAGTAGTTTCACATTAAGAATGTTGAGATCACACTCATACTAATATATAAATGGATTCGATACAACCCAACTTGATTGATAAGATTGTTGGTGATGTAGGTTCATGGAAAACAAGGTTATAGTCTACACGATCCTGTGTAAGGTTTATTAGAGGTGACTTGACCTCCATCAACATCGATGCTCGTAAGGTTGTTAAAAGAGTGAAGTGGTAGTTTGTGGGGTGCCTTGCGTATAGCTTTGCGAGTTGATTAAACTCCATTGATTCTTTTCTAGGTTCCTTTCGCAATGGGACAACTAGTTGTAGATAAAAAGGTCTCAACCAAGTTGTCTCTCCCCTTCTTCCTCATAGAGTCCGCTCTTGCAAATTTCCCTTCTCCTATCTTCTTCCTCCCTTTCTTCTCTTTAGCCTGGTAAGAGAATTCCCTCCCTTTTGCTGGTATCCCTTTCCAGCATTGTTTATCCCTCTACTGTACTTCTCATCCCATCCTCCTTTTTCTAGTTTCCCTCTGGCTTCTACCTCCTTCTTTGCCTTTAACCCTATAGATGAGGAAGTTCTCTCTCAGCTTAAAAGTTTAACCACATGTGGATGTGGATTTGGGGGTGTTGATGAAGGTCGTCGTCTTGTCCATTGACGTTGACGTCCTTGGTTGTGATCACCATTTGTTCTTTGCTGATATCGGTTAACAAGATGCCTACAAGAGATGAGTTATGATTATAGATTCTTGGGTCACTGGGTCAGTAGTAAGATGTTGCCTAGTGGTTTCTTTGTGCTATGTAATCTTTCCTTTCGTTCAAAACAAACAAGAAAAAAAAAAACAGATTTCGACGAGGTGTAGTAAACAATATCAAAAATAACAATAAACAAATGTAAGTAATACTAACTAGGGGTTGTCTCTATATGCATATGCCATGAGCATATATTAATGAATGCAATGAATATGTAAGAGAAAATAATATAAGAATGATACTCGCTTCACCATCGTGCTCTTGGCATGGAATGGAGGAAGCGGAGGCACAGACGAAGCTCCAGAGGTGTGCTTTGGCTCTTGGCAAGCTTGGATCTCTAGGGATCTAGGTTTTCACAACGAATTTGGAAAGAGTAAGGGGGGCTATGGCTTTCTCTCAAGGTCTCTCGCCCTCTCAGAATCTCTCTCTACTTCCCTTAGGGTTTCTAGGTAGCTCCTAGGGTTTTCAATGTGCCTCTCCTTAAGCTAATGACCTAGGGAGTCTATTTATAGAGTTTTGGGGGACCAGATCACATCAAGAACGAGTGGAGGATCCAAGGGCTATGATTAAATACTCTTAAAAGGGCAAAAATAAGATATTTGTTGTCGTTGCCTATGTGACCAGCGATAGAATCATTGCATTGCCGCATGAAGTGGCGACGAGGCTGTAGATTTCTATTTCGTTTGACACGGTGAAACAAGACCTAAAAGGCAATGAAATTTTCTACGTTAGCTAGTCGTCGCTTACATAGGCACTTAGCAACTAAAAACGTAAAATTTCGAAAATTAAGATCCCGAAATATCCTCATACGATTCTAATAGCAAATAACGACCAAATCAGTCTTTAAAATCGTCTTCGTAATGGAAAGAAATTTAAAATAAATTTTAAATTCAAATCAAACTTAAAATGTTAAATAGATCAAATTTGCAATTTTAAATCTCCTACAATTACGAAAATATCTGTTAAAATCCAAGATATATCTAATTTAATTTAGATTGGCAATCATCAAGATATTTTGGATTTTATCTTTTTTTTTTAATATTATCTTGAATTAAAATAGTTATAACATTTTAAGAAAATGTGATAACTTATCATAAAATCTCATTTTTAATAAAACTAAAGATATATAATCTTAATTATGATTTCATCCAAATTTCTAGAATTTTCCTTGATTAATTGATATTTATAAAGATTTATATGTTATACATATATATTTAAGTGCTAGAAAATTATAGAAATCATAATAATTATGGGGAAATTGTGATAATCTTGATAAATATCCCATATATCATATTAAAGCTTAGGATGACAAATTCTATCGACAGAGATATTCAAGATGCTCGCCGCCTACATGACTGGCACCAAGTATTAATCTATCACCTGTCATACTAGCAATATCTTGGTCTTTTACTGTAACACCCCAGTGCTACACAACAGTACAAGAACTACCCAAAAGAACTGAAAAGCAACTAAGTAGCAATATTAAATATATAAAGCTAACTACCCAGACTTGTGTGCGACAAATGTGGCTCGAACAGATGCACCAGAGTAGACTGCTCCTACACCTCAGTACCTGAAAACAAGGGGACAAGAAAACACGCGTGAGTGACAAGAATGCCACCCAGTACGTGCCCCAAAAAACAGCACTAAAGCCAAAGAAAACCATTGCTAAACAATAAACCATTTCCAAAACCACATGTTTAATCAGAAAACATGGAAAACATTGGTATTTCAAACTTTCTTTTCTTTTCTTTCAAAACCTCATGCTTTTTCATAAACCATTTTTCTCAACACTAGAGAAAACAATTCATTCCATCTAGTTTCCTAGCCCAAAACATCATTTAAAATCCATAGGCACAATTTACCACAAACTGGGCTAGAAACTAGTTCAGACACACAAATCCACACTTTCCATATCAAAACTGGTCGCATCACCTTGGCCACAGGCGATCGACCTGGCCTCAAGCAGCTGGTGAGGATTCCATGCCACTACACCACACTACAGTGCCGCGGTGAACCACCCCGTACTGGAGTTCAACCGTCCCGACCGCAGCCTCAAAATGTACCCACACTGGTACAAGCACGGAGTGCGCCCTACAGACGCCCTAGTGCCCGAGCACCTGGGGACTCTAACCCCAGACCCGTCTAGCACCGGCACTGAGGGTAGTCCAGGTCTACCATACCCCGGGTCCTATAGTACCACCACAGTCTCGAGGCTTCTACCCCGGACCGCTCACTCGGCAACCACAACCAAGGACATGTCACCGACATCTCTAGAGGTCTCACTACCTCGTCGGCTAGTCCTGGTTCCATTGTGGTTCCTACAAATCTCATTCATTTC
>JAMKQA010251769.1:0-23451 GCA_024699735.1 Posidonia australis
AGTTTCTTTTGGTTTTGCCGAGTTTTGTTTGTGGTTGTGTGTTTTGGGGCGCGTACTGGGTGACTTAGATGTCACTCACGTGTGCTATTTGGTTTTTAGGTGCAGACCGCGTGCAACCGAGTTCCGGTGCAAGAGTTGGAGCTTCTAGCCGCACATTGTGATCCTGAAGGTGAGCCTTAGTTACAGTTATATTTGTTTCTGTAATTAGTGTAATTATGCTTGGGATACTGTGATTTGGTAGCGTGCCCGGGATCGGGGCGTTACATTTATATTGTTGGTTCTAGTCTTATTTCTCATGGTTTCCATGGAGTGTGTGCAAGGTGACTTTCTAGTCACTCATGCGTGTTTTTCTTGTGGTTTCTAGTTACAGATGCAATCGGTTAACTGGTTCATACTAGTGCACATAGTTGGGTCACCCATCACACACTATAGGTTCCTGGTAGTCTAGATAGCCTTTAATTATTCTATAAAAAATTATGCATTTATATGTTTAATTTTATTTAGGCTATTGGTTTTGGTGATAGCAACATGGGTCGTTACAGAAAGAAAGAGAGGAAGAAAGGTGGAGAAGAAGAGGAAGGGAAGGAGAGGAGGCTAATGTGCTTGCACCAATGCCATGTGCCTCGACCCTTACCGTCGATGTTCGCTCCTAGTGCCACCACCACCACTACCAAGGAAAATAGAAGGGAAGAAGAGGAATAGAGGAGAGTTAGAGAGAGAGGGAAGTAGAAAGAGGAGGGTGTTGTTGTCTCCTACCACTGTTGTCTCTTGCCACTATCAAGCTCTTCGTTGTCGCCATTCTTGGAGAGAGAGGAGAAGGAGAATCTTGATCATCCAAAGGAGGAAGAAGTGGAGAGAGAGAAATAGATAGAAGGCAAGGGAGGAAAGAGAAAGAGGATCGGGAGTGTGGGGGAGGTTGTGCCGTCGCTTGGCGCCAACTTGTCGTTTTTGCCACCGTTGTTGTACTGCTACAGCCGTATCTTTGCTCATTGTCGTATCACCTTTTCTGTGACCAAGTGGATGTGGGGATCGACGTTGGTGGAAGTACGTGTCTATCAATGCCCTCTCCTCATTCTTATTGATATTATATCTGTTGTAGTGAATGTGCGTGATCCCAAGTGGGAACCCTGATATTATATTACTTATTGTTGTGGCTATGTTTGGAATTCCAAGCGGGGATCCTATTATAATATTTATTATTGTGTTTGTGCTTAGGATTCCAACTAGGAATCTTGTTCTGTGGTGATAACCGCTATCGCTATCGCTGTGGTTTATGGTTTTGGTTTCTCGTGCTTTCTCAAGATTTGTTCTCGTTTCACAATTTTCTTGTATGTTTTTGACTTTTGGGGGTGGGTGGTATGTGACAAGTGCCCTCAGCCTAATTGTTGGGCCTATGGTGCTTCTTGGGCACACTTTCTGCCGCACATATTGGGTGTGCGTGTCAACAATGGGTTTTCCCACGAAGCCACTGGGATACTGGTTGCAATGGGGGTTTGTCCTGGTGGTTTTAAGTGGTTTTATTATGGAATTGTGGCATGTAGTTTTGTGCAGAGTTTCGTAGTTTTTGGGATGGGCTTTCTGTGTAGAGTTTCATGTGGTATTTTGCAATGTTTCCAAGATGATTTTGAAATGGATTTCAAAACAGTTTCCAAAAGAATTTGAAAAAGAAATGCATGGTTTGTAAAGGTTTTGAAAAATATTTTCCAAAGTTTTTTGTGGGTTTTGGTAGAACCCACAAGAGTCACAGGATCATAGGACTATACTGGTAGATCAAGGATGACTGATACCTCTAGAGGATCAGTTACAAGTCCAAGGCTGTGATTGTCAAGTGGTACGGCTTGGGTTGGAGACCCAAGTGGCTTGAGTTGAGGACATCGAGAGGATGTACCCTGTGTTTGCCCTAGATGGGACCTTTGGAGAGTTCTTAGAGTAAAACCCCGAGACAAACCAGATCCTACACAAGGTGGCTCATCCATGATAGTGCACTGCACTTCGATGGCTTCTTGTTGGTTGGCCAATCACTGGTAGCCACAACGACATGATAGGTTTTGACACTGAGTGTGTGTATTGTAGTTTTCTATTCTTGGATTTAGATTTTCCAACTTTGGTCTAAGAGGGACCTTGGTTTTGAGATGTGGTTTTGTGGTGTTTTTGGACTTGGTCTGGCATAAAGTAGCCATTCTAAGGGTGCATAAAGAGTTTTCAAAAGATGCATGTGTTTTGAAATGAAAAGAGAAAATGGTTTTGAAAGGCATGATTTAAAAAGAATTTATGCTTGTTAGGCAATTGTTGATCACCTTGTTGTGGGTCTGTGGCATCAAGGTAAGGTACCTATTTTTTGAGGTTTTTGGTGTAATTTTCTAGGATGCACGCCTATGAGGTTTTGTGCATCGTGGTTTTCTGGTGGTTTTGGTTTCTTGGCATTCATAGTTGAAATGCTTGTCTTGGTGGTGGTTATTGGTAGATCTCAAGTTTTGAGAGATCTAGGTTTTCTTTTGGTTTTCAAAGGGTTTCTCTTAGTGCATGTCACAATGAGTGGGTACAATATGTTTTTGGTGGTTTGATTTTCTACATGTGTTTCAGTGTAGAGCTTTTAATGGTTTTTGGTGACTTTGCAAACTTTAGGCTTGGACTGCCAACAGAGGCAACCGTGTAATTTTGGACTGCCAAGAGATGCTAGCTTTTTTAGTTTTTGATTTGTTGTTTTCCCATGTTTTTGGTAGGCAAGTACTAGGTGACAATCATATGTCACTCATGCATGTTTTTCATTGATTTTTCTTGCAAGTGTAGATAGAGACATGGCAATCAAGTCTAGTACATATAGTAGGAGTCAGATAGCTGTCCACCATAGGTTCTAAGTAGATTTAGTAATTATTTGTTGATAGTTGTTTAATTTAATTTATTGCATTTACTTCGGAGTTATTTATTTAGTAATATAGCTCTAGATGTGAGAGATTATAGGATTATGCCACCTAGGGGCGTTACAATTTTACATTTCAACATCGAGCAATTGCTTAATTTCCAAAACATTCCTCAATAGCTCGACGTTGCTCATACCTTCCTCCTCATCTGATGGTATATTTGATGGCAATTAAGTCAAAAGCAATACTATATGTAATGACATGTAAACAACTAATGTACTACCTTCACCACAATTTGGCATAGATGCCTTAAATTTCTTATAGTTGCATGGAACAAACAAGGGATCGAAGCCATCATCGTTTTGTTGCTCCTTTTCTTCACCTTCTCAAGTTATAGTAGAACGTGTCGTAACAATTATACACTCATGTAATAAAGTTGTGACTGAAAACTTTAACAAATGCTTCTTGCTAATGAACACATTGCTTAAAAGTTTAAACTTTATCAGTTTATGCTTCCTTATTTGGTTGTTTACTCTTGGCTATGACTTATTTACTTATTTAATTTACATTTTTGACATAAATTACTTGTGGTTGAATGATAATTACACATAATCAACAATTCACTTTGATGCAACAAATATAAGGATAGAAATGATACTATTGGGGAGTTGAAATTAGGCAACGTTAACTTACTTCCTTGTTGTTCTTCAATTGGTAATGGACTAGGTAGCTTTATTCTTCTCTTCCCCTTCTTCATGATGTTTTCTTGTAGACAAGTACCAATGACATTTTCATTATTACCATAAAGAGAAGGAACAAAAACAATCGCATTTTTTTAATTGATTACAACGTTCAAGAGTTTTAATTTATTTATTGTAGACATTTGTTTTTCTTCATGTTCTATATAGGAACAATTGTAATCAGTTCGTATGGCTCATTTTATTTTTGACAGGGAATGGACTAAGGAAGCTTGGAGTTGGTTTAGGTCCTTGTTTTGTTTGCTATGTGGTTGATTTTAATTCTTTTCCTTGGATATAGATAAGAAATAAAGTATTCAAGGTCTCCACATTAACAAGTGATAGTTCTAATTTTTTCATAATAAATATATCTATTCTTGTAACATCTGTGCCTGATTATCTAGATTAATGTAAATCATGACTATTTGTAATATTTGAGTGAATCATGACTAATTGTAATAGTTGGTTTATTAATGGATAATCATAGTGTTTCTAGCACTTTCTGTGTTTTCCTCTTTGTGTGTGGCTATGTTGGCTTGGTTTCCCTGGTTGAGGGCATGTTGGCCGCCTATTGTGGCTCCTGTGTGTGTGCATGGAATCCTGGTTAGCTTCTAGTCAAACCATGCATAGTGTTACCTTTACGTGCCTTCCCCTCTTTCTTTTCTTTCTTTCTTTTCTCCTCCACTCACGAGCATCACACCTCTACCTAGCCTGCTCGTCCCATCCCCTCCTTGCCAGTTGATGAAAGGCTACTATTGGCCAACGGTATTCGTGGGTGCCAGAGGGGGAAGAGGAGATAAAGAGAGGAGGAGGCCATGGCATTGGAGGCATGAAGCACAAGAGGAGAGGAAACTAGAGGAAGTGGTGTGAGCCAGTGAAGGTGAGGGCCAGAGGTGGAGCGGTGTGCCAAGAGGACCGTGGGTGTGACGGGGCTTCGCCGAAGGTGAGAAGAGCCTACTAGAAAGGTATGCATCCCTCCTCCCTCTTCATTTTTGTGATATGAGTAATGAGTAGAAAAATGATGAATAAAGCATGATAAAATTATGAAAATTGTGGAATGGTATGAATAAGTAGAAATGCATGCCTAGGAGTGATTTATGTCATGTTTGTGATTTATGGCGATTTATTGTGGATTTTTGGAGGTTGAATGTGATATGTGTTACAGTAGTGTTTATTGTGCTCTCTATGTTCATGAATTTATTTCAAGAGCTATAGTTTGTGGATTTGGATGAAGGTTGTCCCAATTGGTAGTGGACTTAGAGCCCTACAATTGGTAGATTTTGTGAGATTTGTGGTTCACCGGAGATGGGTCCGTCGGTGGCTCCCATTCTAGCAAATGAGCAGCCTAGGGCTGGGGCAATTTTCCAAAATTCGTAGAATTCAGTATGCCAAATTTGGTTTGATATGCTGTTGTTTCTGTCAGTTTAGCCCCAGGTACCTGTTTTGAATGACCTAAATGTATCAGTCTACCGTTCCAAGGAATCTCGGACGACTGTTTTGAAATTCAATTGACCATTCTAGATTTCTTATCCAGGTTCAGTCTGCCATTTTGGTTCGATATGCCGAACCAGAACCCATAGCCTTAATGATGAGATTTTAATTAATGATGATTATGAATGGGTTTTATGTGGTTTTGACTTATGTTTAAGAGTATTCCACATAATGAGATTTTGGATCATGAGAAATGAATTCCATGATAAAGAAATGAATGATTTGAGGTGTTTTTGGCCATGAAGCCCATGTATATGAACTGTGAATGGTTTTAAATGATTTATGGCATATGAGATTTTGATGGAATCTCCTTGTGAGTGGAAGGATGATTTATGGAATGTGGTTTTCTATAATGAAAGGATTTAAAAGTGATTTTTAAAGAAAACCACATGTTTTGAATAGTGAATTTTTGTGTGGTTTGGGGCCACATGGATTTGGTGTCGGTAATCTGGTAAGGGTATGAGACTCTAATAGAACCAGTTGTTAGATACAACCATGATTGTCGAGACTTGAGGCAGTTGAAAGAGACCGGAGTATCCCATATGAGATGGTATTGGTTGGGCCTAGAGGTGGAAACTCGAGTGATCAAACACTAAGGGACGTTAGGAAAAGACGTATCCTCGTGTATATATGATAAAAATAAAATGTTGAGGCTTGTAGGTCGAGGCAATGTCCTCTCACATTGAGAAGTTCATCACGATATTACAGTAGGGTAGGGGTTACGACCTCACTAACTGCTTGTGGCTGGGTCACTTCTAATCAAGGTGACAATATTGAAAATGAATGTGAATGAGTATGTGATTTTGAACTAGAATCAGACTATGTTTTGGCTTGAGGTTTTAGCCAGGTTCCAGTATGAGTTGAGACTCGAGGTTTTCGCCAGTTGCCAGCCAATGTGTGTTGAGTCTTGAGCCAAGTGTGACCTTGTGGTTTTGGACTGGATCTGGTCGAGGATATGATTTTCTCAAAATGCATAAAGTGTTGAAAATGCATGAGATTTAAAGAAAGAAAATTATTTGAAATGACATGATTTAGAAAGATGATTCCAGAGTTTGTGAAATGGTTTTATAATTAATAGAGATTAGAGTTTTCTTATGGTTTTTCATGGTTGGGCCCATACTGGGTGACTTGGATGTCACTCACGCGTGTTTTGCTTTTTATGTTTGGTTTTTAGGTGCGTAGCTGAAGTGCAGTCCGACCACCGCTGCACGAATTTCAGAGCCACTTGCCGCACACTATTTTAGGATAATAGTCTTTCACTTGTTATTTTAATTGTTGAAAATTATTATAATTGGGGATGATGCCACGTTAGGTAGCACCTCTAGGGTGGGGGGTTATAGAGTCGTATTAGAGCCTTGGTACACTAAGATACACCGACTTGGTAGGTGTCCGATATAGTGGCTCAATAGGACTGCACGAGTAGGGTAGCTACACTTGACATTGTTTGTTTGTTTGTTTGCTTGTCTTGTGGTAGTAGGAAGATGCGGAGAGGCCATGGTCGCGATAAGACCCTTGTGCCCGACTCTAAGGTTGAGGAAGGTAGTGCCTAGAGGGGCATGTGACAGGAGTTTGGCCAGATGATGGGGCTTCGTATAGTCCTTTGGCAGCAACAAGGATAAGGTGAAGGAAGACCCGTGGATCAAGCAATTTCGCCAACTAGACATGGCAACTCTAGATGGGCATGGCACACCAGAAGAGTGTGAAGCTTGGTTCCTAGAAGTGGAGAAGATCTAGAGGGGATCAAATGTCCTACCAAAAAGTGGGTCAGGATTGCTACTTTTCAGCTCAAGGGTGCTACAGATCAGTGGTGGAGGACTACACATCGCACCAAGTTTTTTGATGTGGACTTGCTGATGATCTCTTGGGAGGACTTCCGAGAGGTATTCTATGAGAGGGTTTTCCCTGAGCATGAAAGAGATAAACTGGACAAAGAATCCCAGAACTTGAAGTAGGGAGATATGTCTATGGTCGTGTATGAGGCGACCTTCCTTAGGCTAGAGTAGTTCTCTCAGGCTATTGTTATTGAGAAGAACATAGCCAAGAAATTTGTGAAAGGATTGAATCCAACACACCAATCGAGATTGAGAGTTATTGCCTTCGATTTCAGACCTTGATGGACGCCATTGAGCTTGCAAGCCGCTATGAGGATGAACGTAGATTGTTCTAGGAGGAATTCCCCAAGAGAGATAAAGGAAAGAAGTTCACCTCACGACCTTCTATTTCTAAAGCACCGAGTTCTGGGAGTTCTAGTAGCTCCAAGAAGAAGCGGAAAGAGCGGTCAACTTTTGGTAGGGAAGAGAGTGTTGGTTCCAACTTAGTTGGTTAGAGCAGCAACCAGAAGGATGGACCTTGCTACGTCTGTGGCATGAAAGGCGCACATAGTAGCCCAGTGCTAGTGCAGGCAAAAGAGCCTTGAGGACGTTGTATGCTACAACTATGGAAAGTCTGAGCATTTTCAGAAGGACTGTCCTAATCCAATAAAGCTAGCTAAGGATGTACCTCATTAGCCTACTAGGGGTAGGGTGTTTACTATTACTATCCCAAATGCTGGTCCATTAGGAGATGTTGTGGACGGTGAGAGTTAGTAGTGGCCTTGTAATTTGAATCATGTCTTGTATGATGGATCCTATCTGTAATTGACACTATATTTTGTTATGACTATGATTATGATTATGGTTATGATGTATTGATGTTAGGATCTTTTCTTGTGACTGACCGGATGGCCCGAGTCTTGTTTGACTCAGGGAGTTCATTGTCCTTCGTTTCTACGTCATTTGCTACTAAGATTAAGACCAGACTAGCTAGGTTGTCATTCCACCTAAATGAGGTGACTCCACTGAGAGAACACAGTCTAGCTTGAAGATATTTGAGACCAATGAATATTCAACTGAGAGACAGGAATTTTCAGGCCAGCCTGATTTTGATGGGCATGCAAGAGTATGATGTCATCCTAGGGATAAATTGGTTGGCACAGCATGTAGTTGTGATTGATTGTGCCAAGAGGAGATTTCTGGCAGAGTACCCAGGCCAAGGCTAGTGTATTGTTCAAGGGACCAGACTTACTGAGCCCATGAAGATGATTTCTGCCATGAAGGCCTATCACCAGTTGGCAAAGGACTGTGTGGGCTACTTGGCTTGTGTGACAGTATCCTCTTCACCTGTGTTTGGGGTACAAGATATTCTAGTTGTTAGCGAGTACCTAGATGTCTTTCCAGAGGAACTACCAGAGATGCCACCACACCGTGATGTGCAGTGCATGATTGATTTAGTGCCAAGATCAGGACCTATTTTGAAAGCTCCATACAGAATGACACCTACTGATTTGAGGAAGCTTTAAAGTCAACTGCAAGAACTATTGGACATGGGATTCATTCATCCCAATTTTTCACCCGAGAAGCACCGGTACTGTATGTCAAGAAGAAGGACAGTTCACTTCAACTTTGCATTAACTACCGAATGTTGAACCAGATCACCGTTAAGAATAAGTATCCACTGCCCAAGATTGATGATCTATTTGATCAATTACAGGGAGCCTCAGTGTTTGCCAATATTGATTTGAGGTTTGGATATCACCAACTCAGGATCTGGGAATCAGACGTGCATAAGACAGCTTTCTAAACTTAGTGGGCCATTATGAGTTCCTGGTCTTGCCATTCAGACTGATTAATGCACCGGTAACTTTCATGGAGCTAATGAACAGAGTGTTGAGGCCCTACCTGGATCAGTTTGTGGTGATTTTTGTGGATGATGTGCTGGTATATTCACTAGACATTTAGACCCACTAGAGGCATTTGAGGACCGTACTGGAGACTTTGAGGCAGCATCAGCCTTATACCAAGTTCTCCAAGTGCGAGTTATGGCTAGAAGAAGTTTCTTTCCTTGGTCACATCGTTTCAGGGGAAGGTATCAAGGTAGATCTAGCCAAGGTGGAGGCAGTTAGCAGCTGGGCCAGACCAAAGATTGTGACTGAAATCAGGAGTTTTCTCTGTTTGACAAGATATTATCAAAGATTTATCCAGGATTTCTACAAGATTGTTGCACCTTTGACCAGACTGACCAGGAAGGAAGTGCACTTTGCCTAGCATTGGCAGTGCAAGGGGAGCTTCAATGAGTTAAGGACTCGTATGGCTTTAGCCCTAGTTCTAACTCTATGATCAAGGACTGGTAGTTTCACAGTCTACAGTGACACTTGTGGGACTGGGTTGGATTGTGTTTTGATGCAGCATGGTAGGGTGGTAGCGTATGCCTCATGCCAACTCAAGGATCATGAGAAAAATTATCCCACCTATGATTTAGAGATGGCTACTGTTGTTTTTGCCTTGAAAATTTGGAGGCACTATCTCTATAGCGAACAGTTTGAGGTGTTCACAGATCACAAAAGCCTGAAGTACATCTTCACGTAGAAGGATCTGAACCTGAGACAGAGGTGCTAGGTGGAGTACAACAAGGATTTTGACTTCAGTCTGTCGTACCACCTGGGGAAAACAAATGTGGTAGCTGATACTCTGAGCCGACATACTCATATTATGGCCAGCTTGATGATCAATGAATGGAAATTGCTGGAGGAATTAGTGGAGTGCGGACCTCGAAGACAGTCTCAAGGAGCTGCTAGAGTTTTGTTGGCCAATCTATCTATTCGTCCTAGAATGGTGGGGGCCATTTTTGCCACTCAGCAATTGAATTCTTTTGTCCATAGATCTAGAGGAAATTGGAAGTTGGGGATGCACCCCACTTCTCAATTGGAGTAGATGGTGGGTTGAGGTATGACTTGCAGTTGTATGTGCCTCGAGTGGAAGAAATTAAGAATAGTTTGCTTGATGAAGTCCATCACTCCATATATACTATTCATCTAGGAAGCACGAAGATGTATAAAGATCTAAAAAGGAATTTCTGGTGGCCTGGAATGAAAAGAAAAATTATTGAGTATGTGGCCAAGTGTACAACCTACCTGATGGTGACGATTGAGCACCAGAAGCCCGAAGGAACACTACAACCTCTGGACATCCTAGTGTGGAAATGGGAGCATGTGTTGATGGATTTTGTCACTGGATTGCCTAGGAGGAAGAATTATACAATTTGGGTGATTGTGGATCACCTAACGAAATCGGCACATTTCTTGTCTATGAGAGTGAATCTTCATTTGATTTGATTGGCAGAGTTATATGTAGTTGAGATTGTTCGACTGCATAGTGTCCCAGTGTCTATTGTGTCTAACAGAGACACGAGGTTCACTTTGAGGTTTTGGGGAGCATTGTAGGAGGCTTTCAGTAGAGTGTTGAACTTCAGTACAGGCTTTCACCCTCAAACAGATGGTCCGACAGAGAGGACCATTCAAACACTGGAGGACATGTTGTGGGCCTGCACCTTAGATTTTAGTGGTAGCTGGGAGGATCATCTGCCTTTGATAGAGTTTGTTTACAATAACAATTACCATGCCAGCATTGGGATGGCACCTTTCGAGGCACTATATAGCAAACCCTATAGGACTCCCATCTCTTGGAATGAGGTGGGTGAGAGACAATTGGTTGGCCCTAAGATCATACAGCAATACGAGGGCAAGGTGGACTTGATCAGGAAGAGATTGCTGGCTGCACAGAGTCGATAGAAGACCTATGCAGATCAGAGGCGAAGGCCTTTGGAATTTGAGGCAGGAGACTTTGTTTTCCTAAAGGTGTCACCGACCAAGGGAGTGCGTGGTTTGAGAAGCGAGGCAAGCGGAGTCCCTGGTACATTAGACCGTACTAGATTACCAAGAGGGTTGGTGAGGTGGCTTACAGGTTGGACCCACCTCTAGAGTTGGCTAGTGTGCATAGCGTCTTTCATGTGTCCATGCTAAGGAAGTGCTTAGCTAATGCATCCCAAGTGATACCAATGCAGCCAGAGGAGCTTCAAGAGGACATGTCCATGGTAGATGATACAGTATGGATTCTAGACCGAAAAGAGCAAGTTCTCAGGAATAAGGTCATTCCATTGGTATTGGTTCAGTGGAAGCACCATGGCACGAAGGAGGCTACCTAGGAGCGTGAGGTGGACATCGAGATGAGATGACCCATTTGTTTTATTAGAGGTGAATTTCGAAGGCAAAATTCCTTTTAAGCGGGGTAGGATGTAACATTTGTGCCTGATTATCTAGATTATTGTAAACCATGACTATTTGTAGTATTTGAGTAACTGGTTTATTAATGGATAATCATAGTGTTTCTGGCCCTGTGTGTGTTTTCCTCTTTGTGTGTGGTTGTATTGGTTTGGTTTTCCTGGTTGAGTGGCATGCTTGCCTATTGTGGCTCCTGTGTTTGTGCATGGAATCCTAGTAGGCTTCTAGTCAAACCATGCATAGTGTTCCCTTCATGTGCCTTCCCCTCTTTTTTTTCTTTCTTTCTTTTCTCCCCCACTCATGAGCACCACACCTCCACCTAGCCTGTTTGTCCCATCCCCTCCTTGCCAGTCAATGGAAGGCTATTGGTGGCCGATAGGATTCATGGGTGGCAGAGGGGGAAGAGGAGATAAAGGGAGGAGGAGGCCATGGCATTGGAGGCATCGTAGCGCAAGAGGAAAGGAAACCAGAGGAAGAGGTGCAAGCTAGTGAGGGTGAGGACCAAAGGAGGAGGTTTGTGCCAAAGAGGGTCGTGGGCATGCTGGGGCTTTGCCAAAGGTTAGGAGAGCCTACCGAAGAGGTATGCGTCCCTCCTCCCTCTTCATTTATGTGATATTAGTAATGAGTAGAAAAATGAAGAATAAAGCATGATAAAATTATGAAAAATTGTAGAATGATATGAATGAGTAGAAATGCATGCCTAGGAGTGATTTATGCCATGTTTGTGATTTATGGCGATTTATTGTGGATTTTTAGAGGTTGAATGTGATATGTGCTACAATTGTGTTTATTGCGCTCTGTGTTCATGAATTTATTTCGAGAGCTATGCTTTGTGGATTTAGATGAAATTTGTCCCAAACAGTAGTAGACTTAATGCCCTACATTTGGTAAATTTTGTGAGATTTGTGGTTCATCAGAAATGGGTCTACTAGCGGCTCCCATTCCAACAAACTAGTGGCCTAGAGTTGGGCCATTTTTTCAAAATTCGCAGAATTCCGTATGTCGAATTTGATTCGGTATGCCGTTTTTCTGTAGGTTTGGCCCCAGGTACCTGTTTCAGGTGACCGAAATGTATCAGTCTACCATTCCAGGAAATTTTGGACGACTGTTTCGAAATTCAGTCAACCATTCTAGGTTTTTAATAAAGGTTCGGTCTACCATTTTGGTTCAGTATACCGAACCAGAGTCTAGAGCCTTAATGATGAGATTTTGATTAATGATGATTATGAATGGATTTTTATGTGGTTTTGACTTATGCTTAAGAGTATTCTACATAATGAGATTTTGGATCATGAGAAATTATTTCCATGATAAAGAAATGAATGATTTGAGGTGTTTTTGGGCATGAGTCCCATGTATATGAAATGTGAATGGTTTTAAATGATTTATGACATATGAGATTTTGATGGAATCCCTCTATGAGTGAGAGGATGATTTATAGAATGTGGTTTCCTGTAATGAAAGGATTTGAAAGTGGTTTTTAAAGAAACCTCATGTTTTGAAAAGTGAATTTTTGTGTGGTTCGGGGCCACATGAGTTTGGTATCGGCAACCTAATAGAGGTATAAGACTCCAATGGAACTAGTTGTCAAATATGACCGTGTTGCTGAGACTTGAGGCAGTTGAAAGAGACCAGAGTACTCATAAGAGATAGTGTTGGCTGGGCCTAGAGGTGGAAACCCGGGTGACTAAACACCGAGGAACGTCAGGAAAAGATGTATCCTCGGGCATATGTGATAAAAATGAAATGTTGAGGCTTGTCGGCCGAGGCGATGTCCTCCTGCACGAGGAAGTTCATAGCAGCATTGCAGTAGGGTAGGGGTTGCGACCTCACTGATTACTCGTGACTGGGCCGCCTCTGATAAAGGTGACAATATTGAAAATGAATGTGAATGAGTATGTGGTTTTGAACTAGAACTGAATTGTGTTTTGAGTTGAGGTTTTAGCCAGGTTCCAGTACGAGTTGAGACTCGAGGATTTAGCCAGTTGCCAGCCAATGTGTGTTGAGTTTTGAGCCATGTGTGGCCTTCTGGTTTTGGACTGGATTTGGTCGAGGATATGATTTTCTCGAAATGCATCAAGTGTTGAAAATGCATGAGATTTAAAGAAAGACAAATGATTTGAAATGGCATGATTTAGAAAGATGATTCCCGAGTTTGTGAAATGATTTTATAACTAATAGTGATTAGAGTTTTCTTATAGTTTTTCATGGTTGGGCCCATACTGGGTGACTTAAATGTCACTCACGCGTGTTTTACTTTCTATGTTTGGTTTTTAGGTGCGTAGTTGAAATGCAGTTCGACCACCGATGCACGAATTTCAGAGCCACTTGCTGCACACTGTTTTAGGGTAGTAGTCTTTCACTTGTTATTTTAATTGTTGAAAATTATTATAATTAGGGGATGATGCTATGTTAGGTAGTGCCTCTGGGGCAGGGGCATTACAATTCTTAAGCAAATACTACAACATGGAATGTTTAGGAGGTAGTGAATCTAGTTTATGATATTAGTAATGCATCATATTAGGATCTATCCCATGCTTTTACCTAAATGGTGTTTTATTGATGTTGAGGTTTGTGCTATTTGTTTGAATTGGCAACATTACTTAGTTTTGGTAAAGAAAGAATAAAGATTGATAGGGATGTTTGAAAATTTTGAGGTTTTTTGGAAAAGAACAATCAAAAACATTAGTAGCATTTTTTGAATACATGGATATTGGTTCATCTTTTCACAAAATAAAAGGCAACCTTTGTCGCTGTTTGACATTTGCAGGACTCTATGTTTATATATTGTAACCAAGAATAAGTTTTACTGACTACTAATGTCTTACTTTTTTTAGCAGTTCTGTTCATCGGTTTATAGCTAGAATTTTACTCAAGGGTCATGGCCATATCCATATGATTCAAAGATTAACCTTCTCTTTTGTTCTCATTGTGGTTCTCTTTTCATTTCTTATGCATTTTAGCTAGCAATGTTGTAGAATCCAATGGCTAACATTGTCAAACCCTATATCTCATTGATGTCAGTTTTTATAGGCTATTATTAAGCCAAAGTACGTTGATCACATTCTGAAAGTTGTTCAAGGGAATGTGTGGAAAGTGCTAGAACAAAAAAACGAGAGAGAACAGAAAGAAGAACTATGTGAAGATCTTCAGTTGAATCAGTTGTTTTGTTTGCAAGGCTGGTCTATTTTGCAGTTTAATAACTACAAAATAGCCTTATTCACTAGGATGCAGAAGGTAACTTTTATTTAAAACATACGTTGATTGCTGACTATTGTGATTCTCTGAGAGTTATGGAAAGCTAGATGCAATAGAAGAATGGGAGGCAAAGTGATCAGGTTTAATCAAATTCTATGTTCTATAAAATTGTGGATTAATGACCTATCTTTCTATGTTCTATAAAATTGCTTTGTATCTAGCTATGTTTTTCAACCTTGCTGGTGTGCTTAAGATGTTTTTTGATTTTGTTGACTTGGTGTAACCTTTATTCGACAAACTTGTTCATTGCTGATCTAGGTCACCTTGGTATGTTCTTATATTTAAATAAGAGCCTTGTGGACTTATTCTACTTCATTTTCATGGGGCTTTGGTCTAATCCTGCCCATGTGTACTTTTTTCTTGAGATTAATAAATTTCTAAGCTCACTTGGGGTCCTTATAATTTCTAGGTTAAAAAAAACGATTGTAAATGTATAGCTACTCCAACCCTTCATGGTAACCAAGTTTATAAACTTCAACTAACAAGATGGCACAAATCAACAACTATAGAAATTTCATACCTTCACTACAGCCTTCACAAGATGCTACCACTTTCTTCTCTTGTCACACCAATAGGTCTTCTTGTGTTTCTTATAGGAATTTTGAGAAATAAATACATTGTATTTTTATAAAATTAGACCTATCAACACAAGTTCAAATCATGCAGTTGGAAATGTGACATTGTTAATGTTCAATTTACTTTGTTGTTCTTCTTTTCTCGGTAATTCTTCCTCTTCACAACCTTCTTCATATTTTACTATGGATAAATGCAAGTAAATTGTATAACTACTCAAATCCTTAATAGTAACCAAGTCTATAAACTTCAACTGACAAGATGACAAAAATGAACAACCTAAAAATTTATTACCTTCACTAAACCCCTCCTCCACTACATCCTCTTCCCACTCTTCTCTCATACATACATCTTCTTGTGTTTCTTCTAGGAATTTCGAGAAATAAGCACATTGTATTTGCATGAAATGAGATCTATCAATACAAGTTCAAATCATGCAGTTGGAAATGTGTAACGACCCAGATAGTTTGTAGCTTGTTGAGCCAAATATTTCAGTAGAATTTCATATCGTTAGACTCTAAGTCTCCTGTGTTTAATGTGAAATGTAGCTCTAGCAGCATTCTATGCCTGGATTGGTAGATTTTTGACTTTCTGGGGTGTGGAAGTTTGTTGGTGTGCCCTAGTGACTAATCTCCTCTGGCACGAGCCACTTGAGCTGTAAATGGTTTCGTGGTTGTGTTTCAGGTGCTTGTGCCCTCTCGTGCACGTTGAAATGGTCTAGAGGTTGTTTGCCATGTGGTCTTAGAGTTGGTGTGCGGAGTCATTGAGTGTTGGGCCTGTGGTTGTGCACACGCACTCATGACTCGTAGGCACGTGTATGAGTTCTTTCCTTATCTTATGGCTTTAAGAGGGTGGCTTTCTTCTCTTTTGCGGAGCGCAGCGAGTGGAGGTGTGGGGAGGATCGAGTTTCTCTCCTCTCCTTTCTCGTTCTTCTTCTTCTCCTTTCCTCTTCTTCTTTCTTTTCCTCCTTCCTTTATAAATGAGAGAGAGAGAGAGACAAAGAGGGAGACAAAGAGAGTGTGAGGGGGAGAGGGAGAGGGATTGTTGCTGCCCTTGCTCGCTGTCGCCATGCTGCTGCTGTCGCCGCAATCAGTTGAAGGAGAGGAGGGGATTCTAAGCATGTCGAGGAAGAGAAGGTGGTTGCACCATCATCGTCACTCGCCGTCAAATCGTTGCTGGTGAAGGTACATGCCCCTTAGATCCTCTTTGATTTCATGGGTTGAATGTAGGAGCATGTTAGTGTGGTTTGTGGTGTGGATGATTGGTAGGATTTTTGGAGCATTTATGAAGATTTATTGGTAGTATTTATGGCTCGAGTGAATATTGCATGTATGTTGTGTTTTGATGATTTCTTGGGCCACAAGCAATAGATTTTTGTGATTCTTGTCCCAAATTGTAGATCATCTCGAGAACTTCATTTTGGTATATGGCTTGTATTTTTGGTTGACTATGTGTGGTCCTGCCTCGATACCCATTTTTGGGTGATTTTTAGGTTGCTTTGATTTTAGGTTCTGTGATCAGTAGAATTGGCATGCCGATTTCAGTTTGATGTGTCAATCATGCTGTTGGGTATTCCTTGAACACAAAAATTGGTATATCGATCTATTTCAATCTATTGATTTGGTTCTTGGGACATTGGCCATGAACCTAGGCTTCAGTATACCAACCCATTTTGGAATGCTGAAATCATCTTTGAGCCTAGGTTCACTATGTTAAACCCATTTTGGCATACCAATTGTGTTCCCTGGTGTGAGCTCAAGATCTAGATTTGATCGATCGATTTCATAGCGGTCTACTGAATCAAACCCTGAATCTATCCTTTAGGTTATTTTGGATAACTTTTAATTATAGTTAATAATGCCTCAACCTTGTAGGTGATTTCAGTATATAAGTGATTAGGAGAATGATTAGAATAATTCTAAGGAATGTTTAAAATGAATTAGCAAGATTCCTTGATGTTGTGGGTAAAATAAAAGATGATATGACTTAGAAATACTAAGTCTTTCCCTTAATGGTTTAGAATGGACTTTAGGGTTAATGTTTAATCCTAGGATTTGTTGTAAGTCTAGTGTTGGGTGTGGTGCACTAAATTAGGTATTCAGTGGCACTATTTTGATGTTCGACTCTAAGCTGGCTATGGCTCATGTGAGACACAGGCCAGTAGGCATCCTACACTTTGGCACCAAGACTTAATATTCTAAGTGTGCTCGGTGTTTGTTGTTCGATCTTGTAAGTTGAATGGGACTTCAAGACCATTGCTTAGGTTTCTATGTGGGTTCTTCTAGGTAAACCTTATGCCTAGAAGGTGTCTTTGTTTCCCTGTTTGGTATATTTTGGGTGTTTTCTTGGGTTGACATTGTGGGTTAAGCATGACGTTCTAGAACTCAAACACTCTCAAGGTATGGTTTTCTGGACCTGACAGAGGAGTTATCTAGGCTCTATTTTTTTGGTGTTTTGAGGTGTGATTTTAAAGGATTTTGAAGTAGATTTCGAAAAAAGTTTTGGAAAGTGTTTTCTTGTGCTTTTCTACTTATGTTGGAGACTAAGAGGCTACAAGAAAATATTCATCGAATCCTTGAGGTATGATACTCCTAGATTATCGTTCACGAGGCCGAAGATGAGGTCCACAGGTCGAGGTGTCAGCTAGGTCAGGAGAGTGACACTCCATTCGTCCTAGTTGCCAAGAGCCAAGGTATCGTCTGTACTTGGAGGTATCATGGCAGTAGACACGGAAGGTATGAGACTCCTTCATAGCTAGGCATGATACTCTGGTTGCTATAGGTACCGAGATGTTGTGAAACTAAGAAATTGACACTCCTAGTCGACCTTCAGGGACGATTGATACCCCTAGGGTTGTGAGCTACTTGCTAGGTTGAGATCCATGTGGTTTTGGTGGGTGTTGATAGAGCCTAGATGTAGGGTTAGAGCACCAAGCTAGGACGCCGATAGAACGTATCATGTGGTTTGTCCTAAGAGAAGACAACTCGCCTAGGTATAAGGTGAGCATGCTTTTCTGATGTGTGGTTAGCCTTTTGAGGGTTCTGCAAGTAGTGGGACGTAAGGATGAGCAGACTCCTCCATAGGGTGGTTGTTTGTGGTAGTGCAAGCACTGTTGGTTGTACTTTCATGGACTGCTTGTGGTCAATGTCGATTGCTTAGTGCCAGGCAGTACGACACACTGTTGTTTGTTTTAGTGGTGATTGCACCTGTGTGATGTAGTATTTTGCTGTGCCCTGATTCAGAGAATTAGGCTTTAGTTTAGAGTTGACCATGGTTTCGTAGCAGAGGCTCTATGTTTGTTTCTACAACTTTTGTGATTGTTGTGGTGGGTGTTCTGGATGCTATAAAGAGTGTTCATATACCATTGATTGTCTAATCTGCACAAAAAGTGTGTGGGGATCAAATTGTGTGTTTTGGTGTGGTTTTGGACTTGACTTGGCAAGAGTGACCATTTCAAATATGTACAAAGGATTTTGAAATAGCTTGTATATGATTTTTTTAAAGGAAAAGAGAAAAGTGGTTTTAAAGACATATTTTAAAGGATTTACTGTTTGCAGGGCAACAGTGGATTGCCTTGTTGTGGTGTTGTAGCATCTAAGAGAGAGGTGCTTGTGGTTACTTGTGGTATGGTTACGCCTTTTTTCTTGGCATTGTTTGTCGAATTGTTTGATGTGTTAGGTGGAGTGTGTGTTGAGTGACCGTTTTGAGTGGTCACTCATGTGTACTTTGAATTGTGGTTTTCACAAGTGCAAGATTAGAAGCTGGTTTGCTAGTACAAGTAGGAAGGAGTCATGCTACCACACATCAAGTGCTCTAGTGAGTGTTTAGTTACTAGTTTTATTATCTGTTAAATATGCTTAGATTTAGTTTATACTTAGTGTCATTGTAACTAAAATAAAGAGATAAAAAGAAAATAAAAAATGTAGCTAGGATGAGTAGTAGCGACTTGGGATGTTGTTACAAAATGTGACATTCATAAAGTTTCACTTACTTTGTTCTTCTTCATTACACGGTAATTCTTTGTCTTGTCCACCTTCTTCATGTTTTCCTGTAATGATATGTTCCATCATATTTGATTTTGCTTTCCTATTTGCATTATAATATCATAAAATCAAGAATAATTTAATTGGATACCTTCAATCTCTTCTCTCTTGCCTCTCTTCCACGTAATCTTCTACTTCTTCCAGTTTTTTACTTGGCCCGGCTTCTATTTCTTCCTTATCCTTTTCAAGAGTTTCTACTAATTCACATACAACATTCGCAATCATTCTATAAATACATTTGCAATACCACTAGGCCTCCATTCCAATTATGCAAGCATCCCTTGGTTTCTTCTCTCCAACAAATCAATCTTTACTTTCTTTGTGTCCAATTTTCGATTCAAGTGGTTGATAGTGAGCAATGTCATTTCACACTGCTCTTCTAATATAATGTACTTGGCATGAAGAGATAATTCGACATCTCCACTATGAATAGGCATATCAGATGACTCGCCAACCACTTTTTTCCTTTATTCTTCTTTTCATCTCCCTCAATATTCATCTTATTCTTAGTCTCCATCAATAAATTTCCATCTATTTCCTTTCCCTTAATAGATTTCTTCATATGACCCTTTAATGTCTCCATTACGTATTGTCTTGATATGATGAATCCAGTATTAGGGTTTCTCATCCTATGGCTTTATTGACAAAAGCCAAGACTCATTGTCCTCTATCACTAATGGAGTGATAATCACCTAAAACACAATGTAAGATGCAAATTAGATTATATTCCAAAAATAATTTTTAACTGCGCAAATGTTTCAACTAACTTTATTTGTATCTATACATGAAATATCGTGGTCACTATCAAAATGCCACTTCAAAAATCAAGGACTTCTTCTAGTGCCCACAACTTTGGCTATGTTGTTAATCTCAAAAGGCCAAGCCTATTAAATTCATGATAAAATAATCAATTACAAAATGTTATCATGTGACGAATTAATTCAATTGACAACGAATAAAAAATTTACCATCACAGCGAAGGTACATCCTCTGATATTCTTCGAGTTGTTATCATTGCTTATGAGATGAATAGCCTTCTAACGAATATTAGACATTATGAAGTTGTATATGGCATTACCCCAACCATATGTCTATAGCTCATCTAAGTTATCAACATAAAAACACATTCCTATATTTATTGAATTGTTTGTCTACATGAATGAGATGCTCGCAAATAAATATATACAAAATTAACAACTTGACGACTCCTTCTACGTCATCACTATTCTTATCTTCCAACAAGTGTTTCACCTTTCCAAAAATGACTTTTTTAAACAATCTTCTCGTTCCCTTAGGAAGATACCTCCCTCTAGTTGTTTACGACCTACATCCCTTCACATCGATTGTTGTACCTTTAATACCATTCAAAGGTTGGCCTAATATCAAAGTAAAATCTTTTGCACTGCACATTACATATTTTCTTTCAAATCTGGATATATTTTTCCTTTTATCAAAATGCCCAAATATATAATGGACAAGTCGAGTGTCCATCTCAAATTGCCTTCCCAAATGAAAGAAATGGGCAAATGGTGTCCTATCAATTAATGAGAAGTGCCAAGCATGTAATACACTCCTAATTTTCTCAAATGATATCATGAAGTTGTTCAAGTAACATGTTGTCTATATCCAACAAATCTTGTAACATCTCGAACCTTGACCTTCACACTTACTTACGATTAATGATAATTAATTAATAATTAAGTTAAATTTAGTGAAAGTTACCAACTAAGGTGAGTGGTGACCCATGGAAGTACGAGATCGAAGATGGATCAACGTTGGATGCCACAATGCCATCGAGACCCTAATTCATAAGCTATTTCATGAATTATGGGTGTTTGGAATGTTTCCTCTTTCTCTGTGGGTGTTTGTGCAAAATTCGTGTGAAAAATTCAATAAACAAATGCCTACATTGAATGATGGCTTAGGTGCATGGCCAAAAAAAAAAGAAGAAGAAAGAAGAGAGAAGTGGAAGGCTCGAGATGGGAGGAAGAAAACAAAGGAAGAAAGGAAGGAGGAGGAGAGAGCCAGAAGAGGAGGAGGAGAGCAAAGAGGAAGAGAAGCTATGACCTGAGAAGAGAGGGAGAGGATCGAGAGAGGGTGTGATGGTGGCTCGTGCTGTGGAAGAAGAAGAGAAGAGGAAAGGAAGCAGAAGAAGGGAAGAAGAAATAGAGAAAGAAAGGTAGGTACACACCCCCATTTCCTCTTGATTCTTCTCACTCAAACTTAAAATTAGTAAAATATGTGAATGGGGATCATTTGGATGCATGATATGAATTTTATGGATTTTTAGTAGATTTGGATGAATTTTAGAAGAAATTATGAGAACATGCCACTACTGAACTTTTTTGCGTCACCTGGCTTCAATCATGCATAACTTGATCTATGAGTAATAAAAATGAATGATTTTTATGCCATTAGAAAGTAGACTTGAAGATCTTTAATTTGGTAGGTTACTTGCTAATTTTCGTGGCCTATAGAAATACCAGCACATGTGTGAATTTTGATGACCCATTGAGTATGCCAGATTGAGTCTTATGGCTTCAGACATTTAAATCTCGAGTTATACATGTGCGATTGGAAAGAAAATTTTCTCAAATGAAAGTAGACTTAGAATGATTTCTTTGAGAATTTTTACAGAATGTTTGTGTTACTGGAGGTTGGTCCGCCGAAGGTTAAAACTCCGGCAAACAGGTCTGTTTTAGTACAGATTTCACCATTCAAAAATCGCCTGAAACGGTATACCGAAATTTTTCGGTACGCCGAATCAAGGAATTTCAGTATACCGAATTTTACCGGTATGCTGAATCAAGCCCTGAGCCAATTCTGAATATTTTAAGAGTTGGTTAATATATTTATATATATATGGATATATATATATATATGTATTAATCTTGAAGAAATGAATAAATTAAGATAAGAACAAGTAGAATAACCATTAGAATAATTTTTAGGAGTGGCTTAAAAAAGATTAGAAACATTCCATTTAACGCATAAAAGTCCTCAAAGATGATATTGTTAGAAATAGTGCATTATTTTGATGATAACTTAAATCATTGCTAGTGCATATTTTCATAAACATTAAAGGATGAAAAGATTATAAGTTCTTAAACATATATACTCAAAAATATGACTGGAGATATACTTGTGTTTTTCTGTATAAATTCTCAATTATATGCAAGTGTTTTTCAAAGTAACAGAAACGGCATACCGGAGTCAAATCGGCATACCGTTTCAGTAAAAAACGGTATGAACAATGGCGTTCCGCTAGATGAAAAGAAGAATTGAAAACGACATACCGAAGATTTGGCGGCATACCGTTTCAGTAAAAAACGGTATGTGCATCGGAACTTCGGAACAGATGAGGAGATGAAGACAAAGCTAAACAACGGCATATCGTTTCAGAAGAAAACGACATACCGTTTCAGAAGAAAACGGTATACCGAAGGATTTTCGACATACCGAATTGCCCGTGGATTGCAGATTAAAGATCATTTTTGGCATACCGAGGCCAAAACGGCATACCATTGGACTAGCCATTTACGACCGTTTTTATAGTCGTTAGACACATCTCGAGGTGATCCGATGGCTATAAATAGGACACGTACAAGGCCTGAAAATGACACCAATCGAAAATACTTGTAATACTGTATATTGTCTTCATTTCTCATTCTCCTCACGAGACTTCATTGTGTAATCACTGCTGTATTCGATCTCTGTGAGAGGGAAATTCTGACATTTGTAAAAGCTATAAAGCAAAGGGCTCTAGCTTCTCGGGGATAGAGAAGTAGGAAGAGCAAGGAAAGAGTTGGTGGTGTAGCCAACAAGTAAGTATTTTTATTTTAATACGGGAAAAATCTCAAGGGGATTTTGAGGAGTGGACTAGGCTGGGTTGCCAAACCACTATAAATTCTCTGTGCATTTCAATTTCTCTCATCCTCTTCTTATATGTTTACTTGTTGCATCAGTAGAAATCTTGATTAATATTAGTTAATAATATTCATTGTCTGTACTTACTATTAAATTATAAAAAGTAAGCAAAGTAATTCTGAAAATTAAAATTCTCTATTCACCCTCCCTCTAGAGAGGCTTTTCGATCCTACAATTGGTATCAGAGCAAGGTCTTCTAGAACTAGACTAAAAATCTATTAGAACACATGGCCACTCTACCTTTTAACAGCAATGTTATAGAGGGACAGAGTATTAATAGACCACCTTTTTTTAATGGTGTAAGTTACAGTTATTGGAAGTGTAGAATGATCATATACTTAAAATCCATAAATTTTGAACTTTGAGATATTGTAATTAATGGCTTTAAATTAAATTCTACATCCTATAAAGATTGGAATAATGAGGAAAAACATTTGGCTCAACTTGATGCAAAAGGCTTAAATATC
>JAMKQA010251770.1:0-21264 GCA_024699735.1 Posidonia australis
CTCTCCTGTGTTTAATCCATTGTTTTAATGATGATTATTCACCAAACCTGGGTGGTTCTAGTATAAATAGGTGGCTTGTTTTTGTGAAGGAACAAGAGTGAAAACAACATTCTGAAATTTGTGTTGTTGTTCTTCCACCACTTCCACCATCTGTATTCCTGAAATCTGAAATAAAAGTGCTAGATCAGCTGCTGTCCGTGGACGTAGCTCCGTATTGGAGTGAACCACGTAAACCTGGTGTCATTGTTCTTCTTCTCTTCTTCTGTATGCTTATATTTGTCACTATATTACTCTAACACCGACGATGCAACTACCATACCTACCATGTTTTCTAGAGTTGAAGATTGTATTGTTGGAGAAACATAGGTAGCTTCAAAAACTCGAAAAAGACCTCCCTATGCTCAACCGATGTGTGGATTAGATTCTAACTGGAAATATCTACCTTAACCTTCTTCAATTGGGCCATAATATCAGCAAAAGGTTGGTCTTTCTTGCTTATGGTAGCATTGACTCTAGGAGGTGTTTCTTCTGAAACCAGGTTGGAAGTTTGGTTCTCCAGTTGGGATGATAAAGTTGCTGGTAGATTGGACTTACTGGTTGGAGTCGGAGTCTTGTATACCCGTCCCGATCGTGTCACCTCAACACACATTTCTGTGACATAGCTATAGAACATACGATAGGTATCCTGTGTCAGATTAATAACCACAGGAGTACAGGCTTCAAGTCTTCAGTGGGACACGATTGATGTGTCTAGAAAGGCAATGGGAGGAACTAATGGTATTTTTTGGGTTAATTCTGACTTAAGCTTGACTAATAGACAAATAAGTGATGTAGTAGATTGCATGGTGGACTTCGTAGTCGTGCGTCCCTACTTGGCAGTTAACTGGATCATATTAATCACGGTACCGAAGGCTTCAACAAAAGATTAGTAAAATTGTTGAGGAAAAAAACTGAGAAATCTTGAATAAGGAGAGAAAGATCAAATGGATGAGGTGCAAACTCAATAGGAGAAACAAGGTGAATTATTGAGGTTCCAGTCGTTCCCGCATGCTCAAACGAGAGTCGGGTCATTATATTAGAGTGTGCAGATGCTAAAGTGGATGCTACTGATGCAATTGGCGAAGGTTCTGTCTCCTGTGTGTTGATGATTATGACCTTCGGATCAATCAGATTTTATATAGCATTTCGGGCCTCTTTGGGAACCACTCAGCTACCAAGGATTATGTTGGATGATATTTATGAGATTATGGAAGTTTTGGGAAATTGACAGATATTTATGAGGTGTTTTTAAAGAAAGTGATTAGACCCAACAACTCCATAGCTCACACACTCTCCTGAATCCATCCAGACCTACCTATAAAATCTGAAGTGTCTACATACTAAAAGATACATATGAATATGAGAAAAACATTTCTCGCATATTTAAGATTTATAAGTAGTTATTCTCCTTTCAACTAGGAGAATAACAACTATTCGTGAGGAAATGGATATTAATGGGTGCTCTGTTTAAGATCTATATACACCTATGCGTGCTCTTATTAATGAGTTGGATATTTATTAACCTATTATTCTTGATGCACAAATATTCAAGGAATGTTGTTAAGAGTTAACCGTTGTAAAATTTCTCTCCACCCTACAACCTAAGATTGCTTTCTAGATCTGAGGACATGTGCTTCAACTTGACACTATCCCATCCTTGTCCTCCGCATTTTCTTACATTCTCCACATCTCTACGGGTACCCTACCTCTCTCATCAATCAATTGCAACCACAAACATGACTGAGGACAATTCAAAGGGAGGACGTGGTGGAAGAAGTAGGAACCACAAGTGTGATTATTATGGACACACAAATCACATTTCTAAGAAGTAATGAGACAATTTGGCAAACCTAAATAAACTTAAAATACTATGACTTCTCCAGGCAACTCCTCTAGGACTGCATGAATGTCTACATAGTCACTATTTCTTAAACTAAGTATGACCGTTACCTATAACTTCATGGAAGTCATATTTTGTTCACAACTTCCCATGCAACCACATATACCTTTCTAATCTCTGTGGACAAATCTTGGGTGTTAAATTTAGGTGCTTCCATTCATATGATAGGTACTTAACACATTTTTGTTTCCCTTTCTAGTACATCATTTACTCCTTCCATGTCTATAGCAATGGTAATCTTTGTTTTGTTATTGGAGAAAGGATCATTCAAGTCTCTTTTTCTCTTAACCATGCTGATAATTTTTATGTACCTACCTTTCTAATCAACTTGCTTTCTATTAGCAATATCACAAAATCCTTAAATTGCTTTATGACAATTTTCTTATATCACTGTACTTTTTAGGATCTACAGATGAAGAAGAAGATTGATTTTGACAATGAATATGATGAACCGTACCTTTTTATTCGTAAGAATGTTTCCAAAGGACTTGTCTCATCCACTTTTACTCCAAGTTATCTCTTATGGCACTTTCATCTTGGTCATCTTTCACTTTAAAAGCTTTAGCAAACTTTACCTTAGATATTTGTGGAATCCCTTGAGTGTGAATCTGATCAGTTAAGTATCATTGTACTACCTACCCTAATTTGTTGAATTTTGTGAGTAATGATCCTTTTAAGTTGATCCACTCAAATATATGGGATTTGTGTCGTGTCTTCTTTATCAGTACTACATTGTATTTACTAATGAGTTTTCTAGAATATCTTGGGTGCATTTATTTAAAGATAGAGCTTATGTGCTTGTTATTGTTCAAAAAAAAATTGTTGAAATAAAAACTCAATTTTCTGCTTCTACACGATTATTTTGATAATACTATGGAATTTGTCTAAAATGATACTACTAATTTTTGTGCTTTCTTAGGAATATTACATCAAACATCTTACCCTCACACCTCTCAATAAAATAACACTGCTAAAAGAAAGCACATACATATCCTTGCTGTCACTTGTACTCTCATGCAACAAATAAAGATTTCTAAATACCTTTAGCTTAATGAAATCTTAATTGCCTCTTATCTCATCAATAGAATGCCCTCAACTGCCATTCGTGGTAATATACTCTTTTGGACGTTGTGTCCCAATCTTCCATTTTTTTCACTTACCTCTTAGAATCTTTAGATGTTTTATTTTGTGTAGGATTTATCTCGAGGCCTAGATAAACTATCCCTTCGTTCCAATGAATGTCTAAGTTCTATTGTTAAGATACTTCTAGTGCTATAGCTCCTACTTGCTATTTACAGGTATACACTCATCACCACTAGAAATAGACACCAATTTAAACTCAAGCCGATGCACCTCCTATGCCAACAAATCCAGGTTCTTTAAATCTTGATCTTCTAATTGCTCCCCATAACATCTTGTTACTACTCATCCTATTACACATTTCATTTCATATAATCGTCTTCACCCTATATTTCATCAATTTGCCTTAACTTTCCCCTATGAATCTATACCCAGGAGCTACACAGAGACTATAACAGCACCATGTTCAAAAGTCGTTATGAACAAGGAGATGTAGGCATTACTATCACAAAACACTTGGAAGTTGATTACGCCTCCAATTGATGCTACAATTGTTGAATGTCAATGGTCTATACCATCAAATACAAACTAAATGAATCTTGTGATAAGTATAAAACGTGCCTGGTTGCAAAGGGATTCATGCAGACTTTTGGTGTCGACTATACTAAGATTTTTTCTCTTGTAACGAAACTAAACTCAATCAGAGTCTTACTATCTATCTTTATCAATCAAGTATCTGAGCTACATTAACTGGATGTCAAAAATGTATTTTTGCATAGTGATCTGGTAGAATAGATACTTATCTAGTAACCTCCACGATATGTTACTTAAAGGAAGAACAATGTTTGCCACCTCAAGAAAGCTATTTATAGTCTAAAACAAAGTCTTAAAGTGTAATTTGAAAATTTTAACAGGATTGTCGTGGGAACTGTATTTTAACATTGTGCAGTAGCTCACTCGGTAATTATCTAGTAAGGCAACAAAGGTTTTGTGATACTTGTAGTATTTATTGATGACGTCCTTTAGACAGACAGTAACAGATGAGATTACTGATACTAAAGAATATCTTATGAGACACTTTGTCACCTAAGATATGAGAAAACCTTGATACTCTCTTAAAATAGAATTTGTTTATAACAAAGATAAAGAGGTTTTGTCTCGAAAAAAGTATGACATTGATCTATTTGAGGAGTCTAGACTTCCAAGATGCAAGCACTAGAGTACTCCAATTGACCAAAGTTTCAGATTTTTAGGATAGCACATCTAAACTATTTGAGGATTTGAGACGATACAGACGAATGATCGGAAAACTCATCAAATTGATCATTACACATTCAAATATCTCCTACGTTGTTAGATTGTTGAGTTCGTTAATACATGAACCATGAATGATTCATTGAAAGGGGCTTTGCATGTGCTAACTTAATGCATCAAGTAAAGGCCAAATCTATTAGAGACATGAACACCTCTGTATTGAAGCTTACTTGGATTTGAGCTGTGTAGGTAACAAAGGAGACCAAAGATCTACTTCTTGACTATTGTACTAACGTTAAAGGGAGTCTCGTCACTCAAAGAAGCAAGAAATAGAATGTGATGCCTCAATCAAGTACAGAAGTTTAATACTGGTCTATCACACAAATGGTATGTAAAATGATATAACTTAAATTTCTATTAACCGAGTTGCATGTCACCGTGTACCTTCTTATATCCATGTATTGTGACAACCAAATTGTCAGATTTATTACTAATAATTTACCTTCCATAAGCGAACAAAGCATATTATTTACAAATACAATGACAAGATTAAACATGGATCGTCTACTCCGGAAATATTTGGAATAATTAACAATAGCACTTTAAATTCCTGAGATTCCACATCCAAAGATTTATTTTTTTTTAAATCATGTTACAACTTCGTAAATCATATACTATAATACAAAATATCCTAGAAAGAAAATTGGAACAGACGTCGCCGAAGAACTAGTGCAATTCCCATGACAATAGCTACACAAGTTAATTCATACTTCGTGGACATGAACTTTGTGCAGTTTAAATTTCTTATTCTATTACTTTGTTGCTAACATAAATGTGCAACAAAAATGGTCTAATATTAGCTTAGGCAGGCAGATTTTGCCATTCAATTCGCACATAGCTGGTAGGATATCAACCAAATCAGCCTGCCATCTGGAAACCAAACCCAACCCCAGTACACTTGGAAACCAAATCCCTAGACCAAGACGACATGCTTCTTCCCTTTGTTGCCAACCTTACTCTCATTAACCATCCATCCCTTCTTTCCATGGTTCAACCACAGAATCCCTCATTCAAGACAATATGTGCCTTACAATTGTTGTCAAGCTTAATACCACATGCCTCTAGAAAACTAAGCAATACCACAGTCCCTTTCTTTTCACCAACCTACACTCCCAGGTCATCAAGTGTTCTATGATGTGCATTTCTTTTTTACATTGAACAATCCAAAAGTTTCCTAGAGGTTTATTATGTAGTAGTGAGTTCTCACAAGCATGCATGCATGTGTGTGTGTGTGATTATATTGCATTCAGTTCTTCAGAAAATTCCACTAAACATAATGTTAGAAGTATGGGTGGGAGCAAGTTCTTACAGCATTTTTTGCTGCTGCTAAGAAGTCTGTTCTCCAATGCTTGTCTCCATATATCCCAACTCTTTCTGGTGTTAATGTAATCTGGGAGCATTGAGCATCAAAACCATAGACAGGTTGTAGAGCTTCTATATTATTGTTAAGAACGAATGAAATGCTAGTGATATCCTGAATGGCCTGACAGTCGACGTGAACATCCTTGTTTACAGGAATTCCCATGCCAGGAACAAACCAAACACACTGCTTCCAATGATCACACCAATTCTTGCTAGCTAGTGAAACAAAGAAAGAAGATCGTCTAAGAATCATATGTGCTATCAACCTATTCCGAGAAAAAATTAGCAGAGTAGATACCAGCATAGACTCCAAAATCAGCAAAAAAGTTCCAGTAAGTACAAAATGGATGGTGAGTATAATTACAAGACAAAAATTTTGAACCACGCAGATTTATACAAAACATAACACAGTGCTGTGTCAATTTATGCATTTCAAAAAGAGCTGATATGCAAGTTCAATAGCGAAAATATTTAGCAATTAGCACTTGAACACTGTTATTTTGAAATAAAAGGAGAAGAATCCAACTCCATTGGAGATACAGAATATCGATTCAGTGTCCTAACTCATAAGCACATTTGATCAAAAAGTTGGCATTCTACCAATAAAAGCCTGGACCTATATCTTGCAGAACAAAGCAGATCTGCTATAAAATATCGATCAAAATCAACTAACCTGGGATGTGTGTTGCTGTTTCTTGATTGTTGGGGGATCTTATCCATTCTGGGGCAGTTGAGTAGAAAATGCATCCTGTGTTATCAAGCTGAAGCACCCACCTGCACAGGACAAATAAAATTTATATGGACATTCAATCATCCTAGGATTTGCATGTGCTGGGTATACACTTTTCCTATAGACCTATGATCATCCATCTGTTTTAACTAATAACTATATGAATATACTTACCATGAAATGATAGCATGAACAATTCCATCGTTGGTTGTCCTGACATGATGGTCAAGTTTTCTCTGACTTTCTGGTCTTTTGGAAAATTCAAATTCAAAAATTCTGAAAGGTTCTGACAGCTGTGAATATTTATCAGATAAACTAATCAGAAAGACTTGTATTGCAACAACCTTCCCTAGATGATATGAATGCTCATACCAGCTTTATCTCCTTGGACATTGCATTGCATTGCATGGCATGTTGTTTTGGTTTAACACAGACTATCCTCTCTAATCCAAATGGCACGAGATGTATGTCATCTGATACTTCAGCTTCACAGCTGTATAAATCATGCAGCTTCCATAAGAATGTGCTTTCAACAAGCTGAAGAATTAAGAGCACAGCAAGTATATCACTAATCTGCTATAAATTAAGTAAACCTTTTTGTCTCCAAGAAAAGGTATATGACTATTTTCACATAGGGATGCCTATCAATTATAACGATAACAGAAAAAAAAAAAGAAAGTGATTGAGTGCATCAAAAAAACAATACATAATTGGAGAGAGAGAGTTACATTAAGCCTACCTAGCCTCTACCATACATATAGGAGAGAGAGAGTACAAGAGAAGTCGATCATTACATAGATCCACTCATACCTAAAACTATTCTAACACATATATCTCTGACATATAAATCTTCAATTTACACATATATAACAACTTTAATGGAAGAATTGGTTGTTCACAGCATATTTGTGTCAAATTAAATTTGTTTTCTTATAAATAAATTTAAATAGATATTTCATGTGATTTGATACGACTATATAATATTTTCCTTAAAAAGTATAAGATTCAATTGAACAATGATTGGCATAATTTTTATGCTTCTTGATCCATTTAAAATATTAATTGCATCCTAATCATGTCATGTCAAGTCAAAGTAGGTTGTAATTGTGCCAAAATAAAGTTAATTAATTACCCATGAATTGTCATAGAATTTATTCAACTATGTCTGTGAATATTACAGGAAAAAATAATGATATGTTCTTGATTAACGACCAAGGAATACAAATATATAGGATTTATTAGATACCTAATATAAAAAATATCTAATAACCCAATAAGCCATTACTAACTAATAAGACCCTAATAATAATAATATAAATATAATTCTAACACTCCCTCTCAAACTAGAATATATATATCAATCATACCCACTTTGGTACATAGAGTCTCAAAAATCCTAACATCGAAGTCTTTAGTGAGAATGTCGGATAACTACCCTAAAGGTTGAGCGTAGGATGTAATAATAACACATCTCATCACCATATCCTGTACATAATGGTAATATACCTTGATATGTTTCATACACTCATAGAGTTAAAATCCGGGCCGGGCCTGGTCGAGCCGGCTCGGTCAAAAAAAATAAAGGCCCGACCAAGCCAAGACTGGGTCGGGCCGAGCCATAGGCTGGACCAGGCCGGGTCGGGCGGGCCTTTGTTGACAGGTCATGGGCCCAACACGGCCCATGGCCCTTTGGTGGGCCGAGCCTGGCTAGGCCCACGACCCATGGTCATTTTGGTTTGTTTTGTTTTTTTTAAATTTCCGAGCCGACCCAACACGACCCAACCCGGCCCAGTCTAATTTACTGGCCAAGATGGACCTACTCTACGAACCTAGCACGTAGGCCCCGCACAGCCCACAGCCCACGACGAGCTTGGCTCGGCCCAGTCCATTTCTGAGATCCATGGGCCCGAGCCCGGGCTGGAAGGTCTAGGACCGACCCAACCCGATTTTCATGTCTATACACTCATGAAAGATGAGATTATTGACGACGAAGATGATAGCTTGATTAATACACTACATAGCCATAGTCTCCATAGAGAAACCAAATTCCATTAAAAGAGACGATCCACATTATCTCACATGCAATCTGAATATTTTGACACTGGATTTGGATATGATGTTTTGCTTTTTACTCTATCAAGTAACTAAATTGCTCCCAACATACGTATAAAAGCTCGAAGTGAGCTACCTGTCTTCTCTATCCCTTACATATCTAGAGTCTGAATAGGCCTTATTCTTCTTGTAGACAAGATCTTTACCTAACACACCTTTGATGTAAAGTAGCACACGTAAGCTCCATACCAATGAACCATCCTGAACTCATGCATAAACTGACCAAGAAGACTGACTGCAAATGCTATATCGAGACAGATAATAATCAAGTATGTTAGCTTCCCAATCAAACATTTGTACTGTCCAGGATTTTCAAGCATCGCTAAACAACTATCGTAAAACATGAGACTTTGCTCTATAAAAGTACTCTCAGACTTTAGCCAAAGAATTCTGTGTAACGTCCCAAACCCGGACACACTACCTAAACCATAATATCACAAGCAATAACAATAATTACAGTATTAATTAAACTACTGTAACTAACTAAGGCTTACCTCCAGGAACAATGTGCAACTAGTAGCTCCTACTCAGACACTGGGACTAACCTGCATCATCACCTGAACTTGAAAACCAACCAAAGTACACGTGAGTGACATCTAAATCATTCAGTACGCGTCTCACACAGAAAACCACGGTAAAGCAGTAGAAAAAACATGAACCTAGATTATTACAAAAAGTGATTTTCGAAATTCATTTCAAAATATCATTTCTTTTTAAAATATTTAAAATCTTTATCCAAAACATATCTTTTTCAAAAACTCACATACTCTTTTTCAATTCAAGCATCTTTAAACCTTTTTATTCACTTCGAAAAATCTACATTTTCGATTAGAACCAACCTAAAACATAAGACCTCACAAGACTCAAAACAAAACCATATACATTGACCGACAACTGGTTAAAACATGACGCGTATTCCTTGCTAGAATCTAAAGACAAAGCATATGTCTCATTCTAGCTAAAATTACACATTTTATTTCCACTTTTTTTATTAGTGTTACATTGATCAAAGGCAACCAGACACATAAACAATAGATAAGGATACTATTTCCCCTACCTCCTTGAACTACCGCGGTGACATTTCCCATGCAAGAGAACACCGCCTCGACCAACAGACCTCAATTTCAATTCATATGCACGAGGATACGTCTTTTTTTGACGTCCCATCGATGACCCGAACATCTAAGTTTGCATACACAGACTTAGCCTACATCGTCTCAAGTTCGATGACTACAGTCGTAGCATATAGTAGAACCATTCTCAACCTTAACCTTTCTATTACGTTACGATTGTATCGAACAACTAGTGGCTGAGAAAGTTACGTTGCAATTATCCTTACCTATTTGACCAACAGAGAGAAGATTACTTGATAATTTAGACAAGGTAGACTGCTTTAAGGGTCAAGAAAGGGGAAACAATATTACCAATACCAATGCTTCCGAGACTTGTACCATTTGCAGTGTCCAGTTTAGAAGGACCATTATAAGAAGACAATGTGTGAAAATGATAGGTGAGGAAGTCATATGATTAGACGTTGTTGGATTGGAAAGGAATTTACACGAAACGCCCATAGTAGAGAGAACGGATTGAATCATTTGTTGAATCGATTCAAAAGTAACAGAGAAAGAAGTCAGTGTAGAAGAGGGTGCAGAAGATTGATTAGCAGTGTGAAGAATTCTCACTAAAACCAACATTAGCATGGAACACTTTATCATCTCTATTTTGTGGTCCATGGTGGCATTCAGAGATGATGTATCCCTCCTTTTTGCAATAGTTGAAATTTTTATTTTTGCAATCCTTGGCAATATGTCCAAATCTTTTACATGAATAACATTTAATTCCTTAAGGATCATGAGCTCTAGATGTACCTCGAGCTGCAAAAGCCACATCTACTACTTTTTGTTGTTTCATATGAGAGTGAGACAAGACATGTTGCTCTTCGCGTAAGACTTGACAAAAACATTCCTCCAAACTCGGCATAAGGTTCTTATTAATCAAACTGGCTCGAACGGTCTAAAATTCTGGCTTTAGTTTCATAAGTAACTGATTTCTCATATTCTTCTGATGAGTATCTTGGACAGTAGCAAGAGAAGGTTAAAGGGCTTTCTCATAGACAATAGAATTATTCTCAAGCCATAAATTCATGAATCTTGAGAAATATTCTTGAACAGACTGACTTCCTTGTGTATAATCATTAGTTTCTATTGCAAGAGTATATTTTCGAGCATCATTTCCTTGAGAATATACATTCTTCAAAGAATTCCACATTTCAACTGCAGTAATATACATTCTCAGGTTGAGACCTATATGTAGTTTTACCGAGCTCATAATCCAACTCATTATTTTTGCCTTATTTTTTCTTCCATTATTTAAGATTTTCATCCTCAGAAACCTTGAATGTTTTCTAGGTATAACCCCACAATTCCTGACCCATAATAAAACATTTCAAAGTCAATTCCCATAAAGAGTAATTTTTTCCATTTAGGCTAACAGGAATCACACAACTTTTGCTCTTAGATTCCATGGGGAAAATTACAAATGGAGAATCCACAAGCTATGAGGGTGGAAGAACACCAACTAAAACTGGATTGCAAATGATCCACCAAACCAACCAGAACACCAAGCAGATAGCTGCACCTCACAAGACCAGGATATGTGTTTGTTTCACATGACCTTTCACCAAGAAGAGCACCAAGAAATTTCATCCAGAAAATTGCAACAGCTCTGGTACCATAACAATTTGAGATAACTGCGAAGAGATAAATTGATAAAAGAGATAATTGTTTTCTATTGAATATGTGATTACATAAATATAAGGTATTAGACTAAACGGATATCCAATAATCTATTAAGACATAACCACTAACTCATTGCATACTCTAATACTCCCTCTCAAACTGGAACATATATATCAATCATGCCCAACTTGTTACATAGAGACACAAACACTCCCACACTTAGGCCCTTTGTAGAGATATCTGTTAGCTGGTCTGAAGACTATGTATAAGGAATAGAGATGACTCCCTGTATGACCATGTCCCTCACGAAGTGACAATCTATCTCAATGTACTTTATCGCTCATACAAGGTGAGGTTGTTTACAATAAAGATAGCTGCTTGATTGTCACACCTCATAGACATAAGTGTGTCAACATCAAATCCTAACTGCTCTAACAATGACTTTATCCACATCATCTCACATGTTGTTTGTGCCATAGATCCATACTCTGCCTCTACACTGGATCTTGACACTACATTCTGCTTTTTACTACGCCATATGACCAAATTTCCTCCCACATATGTGCAAAAACCAAATGTAGAATTCCTATCTCCTCTATCACCTGCATATCCTGAGTCTAAGTATGTCATAATCCTGATGTAGCTATTGTTCCTGTAGACAAGGCCTTTCCCTGAATACCTTTCACATAAAATAGAACTCGCAAAGCACCCATCCAGTGCACCCTCCCTCCTAGGCTCATGCATAAACTGACTTAATAGGCTGACTACATAGGAAATATCAGGCCGAATCACAGTTAGATAGATAAGCTTTCCAATCAATGTCCTGTACTGATCAGGATCCTCAAGCAACTCTGAACTACTATCCCAGAAAGCTGCTGCTCAATAAGGATGCTCTCTGGTTTGCATCACAAAAGACTTGTCTCCTGTAGGAGGTACAACACATACTTTCTCTGTAGCAACGTCATCTTACCCTGTGCATAGGTAAACTCTATCCCAAGAAAGTAACGAGACTTTCCCATATCCTTTGTCACAAAATGACTATGAAAATGCATCTTTATTTCCTCAATACCCTGTGCATCGTTGCCAATCACCAATATATCATTCACATAGACAGCCAGGATAACGCACCCATGATCTGTATGCCTGTAAAACACTAAGTGGTCTACTGCACACCGCTGAAATCCATCAACAAAAACCACCTAACGAAACTTCTCAAACTACGCTATGGGACTTTACTTGAGGCCATAGATAGCTTTCTTGAGTCTGCACACACGATCCTCCTCCTGCACAGCATACCCTAGAGGCTGCTCCATCAGAACACGTTTAGTCAAATCACCGTAGAGAAAGGCATTCTTTACATTCAACTGGCAAACATCCCACAAGTGATTCAATGCAAAAGGAAGAACTCTGATCGAATTCAGACGGGCAACTAAAGAAAAAGTTTCCTCATAATCAATCCCATGCATCTAAGTGAAACTTCGAGCCACCAGTCTGACTTTGTATCTATCAATGTGGCCATCTGCAGTGTACTTGATGGCATATACCTATTTACAGGAGACTACTGTAGTCCCAGCAATTCGAGCCACTAATTCCCATGTACCACGACTACTGAGTGCAACTATGTCGTTATCCATAACAACCTTTCAATGAACAAGAGAAAGTGCCTCCTGATAGGTCCTGAGAATAGACTGGGAAACATGAGACAAAGCAAAACTACAGAACAGAAAGTGATGAGACTCATAAGAAATAAAATGAGAAATGGGATGTGCGGTCGAAGACCGAATACCTTTCCAAAGTACAATAAGCAAGTCTGAAGATGTGGTGGATGGATCTGCATCAGCAGAGGAGGATGGTTCGTTGGTGGGAGATACTGACGCACGCTGTCGTCGTTGATAAACCTGCAAAGGACGAGTAACTACTGATGGCACAGTAGATGTTGTGACATCTGAGTGTCAGTATCCTGTATCTCGACAACAAAAGAAATGGAAACAGATATATTGGGTGAGGTAGAGACATTGTAGTACGATTCTGACTCAAAAAATATGACATCTGCAAGTACATAGTATCACCTTGTTAGAGGGTAAAAATAACGATATCCCCTTTAAGTCCACGAGTACCCAACAAAAACACACTTGATAGAGCATGAAGACAGTTTATCTAAACCAAGGGAATGGTCTTAAACAAACGTCACGCATCCAAAAACTCGAGGTGTCAACTAAATAAGATAGACTCAGGTTTAAGGCGACAAACTGAGACTTCACCTCCCAAGGTGTAGAAGGCATGCGGTTGATGAGATAAGTGACCATAATAAACACCCATAAGCACGGCATCAAACCACAACTGTTATGGGACATTCATGTGGACCATGAGAGTGCGGATGACATCAACAATGTGTCGATGCTTATGTAGTTACGTTCGATCACCCCATTTTGCTGTGAGACGTGAGGACAAGAAGTTTGATGTATAATACCCAAGGAAGAACACTAAGAATCAATCCTGAATTGCATAAACTCAAATGCATTGTTAGTTTGTAAAATTTTAATAATAACATCAAAATGATTTTTTATTTCATTCAAAAAATTGTAGAGTACATCATAAACTTGACTACGATCTTTTAACAAGTAGACCGATGAAGTTCTAGAAAAATCATCCACAAAAACTATATAATATTTATGACCTGACGCAGATGAAACTCTAGATGGACCCCAGACATCACAATGGACTAACTCAAATGCAGTAGTGGTAGACACAAGATGTAACTTTTTAAAAGAAACACGATGATGCTTTCCTAACTGACATGACTCACTCAAAGTGAGAAACTGACCACCAAAGTAGTGCTTGCTGAAGTTTCTGATGAGATGGATGTCCTAGTCGGTAATGCCATAAGGAAGATGACTCAGAGGAAGACGTCATAACAATTAATCCTTAAGGTATATTATCACAAACTAGTAGGTAAACTCCATTTCCACGCTCACGACCTAAGCCAATCCTTTTCTCTATCTGCAAACCCGTAAAAATGCAATGGAAAGGGAAAAATGTGACTGAACAACATAATTGCTTTGTAATGATGCTAATTGAAAGTAAATTGACAAGAAAATCAGAAATAAAAAGAACTTTCTCAAGAGACAATTGGGAAGAGATGTGTACCACCCCTTCACTAGACACAAGACAATGATCACTGTACCAATATCAGATAATTGAGACAATTGGGTAAATAAACTGCATGTACCTAACATGTGTGAGGAGGCACCGGAATCAATAATTCAAGAAGAATCCCTGAATGCAAGGAAGACACTAGTACCTGAGAAGCTAGCACGTGTAGCCGTAACAGTAAAGTTTGTGATCTTTAACTGCTGAAGTCGTTCATAATCTGCCTGTGAAATGGTAAAGGTCTGCTCCTCAGTGATAGCTGCAATAGTAAATGACTCGATGGTAACATGTGCTGATTATGATCGGCCAATAATATCCCAATACTTCTCAATCCTGTGTCCCTGTCGACCGCAATGTGAATACCATGGACGTCCACTTGTATCTCTTCGTCCAAAACCTCCTCCTCTAGAACTACCACGTCAACGATCCCGTGTGACTGCCATGGCAGAGGACTCAAACATGGGGTGAGTTGAGGCTGTAGATACCCAAAGAACCTTGCCAAAGGTCATCTGTAAGTCAGGGACACTATCAACTTCTAAAACCTTACCTCGAATCCGAGAGCTAATATTCCAGTCCAAACTGGAAAGACAAACTGCAACTACTAACTCCTACCTATACTGACAGAGTCGGGTGATATCCACTGTTAATGGCTGATATACATCTAGCTCGTCCGATAATGCTCGGAGGGCAGTAAAGTGTTGTTGAACGGTTTGATCTCCCTGACGAAGAGTGAAAATCTACTCGTATATCTCGTAGACACGAGATATGTTCTTCTCATAACCATAAGTAAGGCGAAGAGTGTCCCAGATATTCTTTGCAGGCCTCAATAGGATAACACCACATGCAATTGAAGACTCCATATTATTTGCCATCCATGTAATAACAGTAACGTCATCAACGAGCCAATCTTCATACTGATCTGATTTAATATCGAGAGGAGGATGGGTGAGATGCTTCAATTTTTTGTGGACTAGAACGAATGTTTCGAAGCTTTGAGACCATAGAATGTAGTTGGATCCAGAAAATTTCTCAGATGTGTCACTCATATTCTTGACAAATGATTCATGAGATCCCATTCTAACTCAAAAAAAACTGAAAAATAGTCAAGAAATTGGTCTAAAAATAACAACAGTGAACCAGACTGCTCAACAAGACCGTCGATGTGACATATCCACGTATAACGAAGATTGAAGGCTCGGAGAGGCCTAAAACATGGCCAACACTGCAACTACGTCACACGAGAAATGTTGGACTGCCCTTTCAGATAGAAGGAAAGAAGACTAGCATCACCGACAGCCAAAAACTCGCTAGTGATCCCTGACAGTGCCACCGACGGCCCTGGCCTATCTTGACCGATAGCACAGGGTGAAAGAAAGGGAAAGGAAAGGCCGACGAAACCTGGGAAGGTCTGTTCCTGGCAATCAGCAACGGGAACTAGCTGGACGACGACGGAACGGCAACAGGCCGCGGCAGAGGAAGGTGGCAACTGACGGGTGTTGTTTCTAGGGTTTTTTGCTGAACTCTGGTACCATATGGAGAGATAAATTGATAAAAGAGAGAATTGTTTTCTATTGAGTATGTGATTACATATATATAGAGTATTAGACCAAACAGATATCTAATAATCCATTAAGACATAACCATTAACTCATTACATACTCTAACAATAACCAAAGATGTCGAGAAGATATTCTGGAATTGCCTACCTCATTTCGAGGATCTAGGCTCTTTATATAGATAGATTTACAATCCAAAAAGGGAAATATAAATAAGGAAAACACAAGAAGATATCTACGACTGCAGAGAATATATTTACTGCTAGCCTATAATGGATATAAAAGATAAGGAGAGATTGTTACAACTAGCTGAAATCTCTTGACAGATTTCTCTTGACAATATCATGCCTGTCATGCCATGCCATTTACAAAATTGTTATCATATGTTTGCATTAAATCTAAGGTAGCATTTGATATGTTGGAATGAAGACTGGAATGGATTGAAATGGGATGAGAAATTTCCATTCCAATATTTGGTACAAAAAAAATCTTTAGAATAGACATGGAAATGAATTCCCTTGGATATCAAATTTCCGTTGAACATGGAAATTTCATTCCTTCAAAGAGGTAAGAAATTTGATTCCCATTTCATTGAGAATCACCCTAAAAATATCGTGTGCCCTCCTCTACACCCTTCCCTTGTCTGTCGACCTTGTCCTTGACTTTCTTCCCTCGATACCTCCTCTTTGACTCTCCTTCATGCCCCCTTCCCAATGTCTATCGGCCTCCTCCTTATCCGTGACCCCCTCTCCTCCTACGTGGCCCTCTCTCTTACCTGACAGCCATCCCTCGTCCTTCGTTGTCCTTTCCCGACGTCTGTTGGCCTCCTTCTCCTCTACAACCCTCCTTCCTCCTTTGTGACCCCTTCTTAACGTCTACAAGTTTCGTCCTCCGCAGCCCTGCCTTCACCTCTGCAGTCCTTTCCCAATGTTTGATAGCTTCCTCCTTCGCAACCCTTCCTTCACCTCTGCAACCCTTTCCTAATGTTTGATAGTCGCCTCCTCCTCTGCACCCCTCTCTCCTCCTTTACGGTCGTTTCTCTTTCTCCACAACCATCCCTCCTACTCCATGACGTGTTCCCGACGTCTATCACCGTCCTTCTCCTCCAAAACCCTCCCTCCTCTACGACCTTCTCTCCTCCACAACCATCCTTTTTCTGTATTTTTTTGTTTTTTCATCTTCTTTTCCTTTTTTTCTGTGTATGTTTTTTTTACAAAGAATATTGATATTTTTTATTGTCTTCTTTTCCTACAAAGAATTTTTATTCTACTAAAAATATTTTGTTGATGCTAATTTAGAAAAGATTATCAGTGTTAATGTTAATTTAGAAAAGATTATCTGTGTTGATACTTTTACATGTATATGTATATTGTAATGTGTATAGAAAAAATTATTTTAATTTTTTTCCCAAATTGACAGGACATTTTTTTAAATAGTAGTTGTTAATCTTCCAAATTTTGTATTTCCATTTCAATTCTTTTTTTATGTACTAAACATTTGAAAGGAATTGATTGTCAATTCCATTCTGCAATTCCATTACATACCAAACACAGTCATGAAATAAATCTATTCCATTCCTTTCCAAATTCCATTATAGAGTTCATTCCATTCCTATCTATTTTCATTCTAATATACCAAACGCAGCATAAGGTAGTGTTGGCACTACTTCCACGACACAAAACTATGGCATAAGTTGACTTCCAAGAAGTTGGTGTCTATACCAATTTCTGGATTTTATCTCAAAATACAAAAAAACTAAGATCTAAAAGTCAAGCTTGCAGCTTCTGTGAGAGGCTAGCTTCGAATAGCACAATTTAGAGGAGCTTCAGTGAAACCAGATTCCTACAGAATGAATATACAGCTCCCAAAAGCACTTCCAATTGTTACGATAGTGAACCTCAAAGTTATATTATCCCTTCAGTGGTAAATGGTAATAATACTATGCTAGGGACATTTAAATAAATTAATGAACTTTTCAGAAAATATCAAGAAATACCTGACCATATATAGTTGCCCTGTATGGTACCATTTGTGGGTTTTCCACAAGTAACACATCATGTGCATGTTGCAGAGTTGGAATTAACCCTTCACCCAGTAACTCTGAGTCTAGTATTTCACTAACCTGAATTTTCGTTACAGCAATCCAGGAGCACATTAGAAACAGTAAGATAACTGGATTTCAAGTTCAGAATACTGATGTAACAAACTGCTACTAATATTCCCATTTATAATGAGATTGGAAGAGTAAAAAAAGTATGACGTTAGCTCAGGGAACGTGTTTGTGCACAAAGAAATGTTCGATGACGTTCAGTGGTGTGCATGCTAAAAGACGATATGTACATACCATTCAAGCAATTTTTCAACTCGCAGCAGAGGTCACAATATATACATATATCTTTGGAAAAAACTCAATTTGATGGTACATTTAATTCAACTTTTGCTCTTTATAGCATTCTTTTGCAGAATCACTTAAGTCGAGCATGCAACACCATTAAGAAATTTGATGTCTTCAGTACCATAAAGCTCATCATCATTTGAACTTATTGTAGAGGATTCAAAGAGCATTGCGGCTTACCAGCACATCTGCACGAGAGTCGACATCCACTCCAACCTCCACCTCGTCCGACCTCTTGTGCATAACTTTAATCATTTTCTCCATCCCATTATTGCGCAAAACCTTCCACATCAACTTTCCCATGGGAAGATACGACTCAAACGCCGTCACGTTCCCCACATCCCCACCCCCACCCCCACCGCTCTCCTCCATCGCTCGCGCCGCCATCATCGACAACAGCCCCGTCCCCGCCCTGCACTCCAAAACCCCACATTCTCAACGACAACACACAAAAAAACACACACACAAATCTTTCACAATTCACCATAAGATTACCCGATGTCGACGACGCGACAAGGCTTCGTGATCGTGTTTTTGATGGCCCGGTGGAAGACAGCGTTCCGATAGGAGTCGTTAAGCATGTCGAGGTACGAGGTCGTGGCCAGCAGTGCTTTGTGGTTGCGAGTGGATTTTGATTCGTTTGCGTCGACATCGCCGTCTTCGACGACGATCCACTCCGAGGCGCCGGTGAGGGGGTCGAAGCGGAGCTGGAAGGCGCAGTGAGCCATGCGGCGGAGGGAGATGGATCTGGCAGGGAGTAGTGGAGGAGGGGGAGGGAGATGAGGGCGAGAGGGAAGGGTGGACCGGAGAGTCAGTGGTATGGAGGAGAAGGACAAGGGGAAGGAGAAGAATGAGCTCGTCATCGGAGAGAAACGGGTGGCTCCACTTCCATACCACCTTCTCGATTTGGGATGTTGGGAGGTCAAAACTCAATACCCTGACAGGGTTTTAGCCTTTTTATGTGGAAGATTCCGGAATAAGCTACTTTCTGCAGGAAGCCTCTGATTCGAAGTTAACTTCTCGTGGCATTGTTTGTAATAACTTCTCGGGAAAGCTAGATTTCAGTAGAATTCGAAGGTGGCGAGGTGGCTGAAGGAAGACGCCAATGCAAAGGTTTTTTTATTTTTGGGCGCAAAGGCACTTACGGCATTGTCTCCAGTTTTTTGCCATGGCATTCCTCCAAGGATAGGGTTTTGACAATGGTGGAAGTATCCTTACACTAGATTCTTTCTTTTAGGACCCTAGCACTTTGTTTGGAGTAGAGTTGATTTCCCTAACACATTTTCAATATTAGATCTAGCTAAGATTCCATAAGGAGCAATAGAGATAAATGACTTGTAGAATATTTTAAAAGAGAAGCAGGTGGTGATTGCTTCTTCAGAGAACCGACGTATTATTGTATTGAAAAGACAATACTATCCTCGTCAACTTGCATTATTTACATTAGAAACATGCCATTAATTAATTCATCCAAACATCCCCTCCCACACTTTTTCCTAACCAACGATACAATCAAACCTTCTAAAACAAGGAGCATCAGACCAAAAGTAGACCTTCCAAATTGCGCGATGGCAATAGACATGTAAATTAGGCCCTGCCTATAAATTACTAAGCTCGAACGGGCCTAGATTGAGTCAACTTGGTCCGTTTAAATAATCGAACTAGGTTAAGTTTTCAATTATCCCAGTGTGGCACAGTCCATGGTTTGCCATTGGTCCAGGTGGTCAATCCATTTGGTGGATTTTTTTTTTTTAATTAAAAAATATTTATTATTAAATAATTAATATATACATTAAAATTTTGAAAAGATATTCAATATTTTACATTAACAATTATTACATTAATATAAATTTAAAAAATATTTATTATTAAATAATTATTGTATATTGTATACATAAAAAACTTGAAAAATACATCAGATATTCAACAATTTATATTTTTACATTTACAATTATTATATTGATATATATTAAGAATTTTATAAAAGAAATCTATTTATATTCTTTAATCAATCATAGAAGCTCTCGTCTCCATTGAAATTGATGTCTCTTCGTCTTTTGATTCGTCGTTTAAATTTAAATTTTGTAAATGATCAATTGCATCATACTAATCTTTCAAGTAAACAGAGACTTTTACAGATCTTTCGGATAACTTACATATTCTATTACTTAAAACTTTTTTCCCTGTAAAAAATGCAAACTTCGACGCTACAATAAACACCAGAATTGTTAGTAAATCCTTAGTCATTTTAGAAATTATTGGAAACCTAATAATAATACTAAACCACCACTTTGACAATCTAAGTCATCTATTTCAATACAACTAAACGTAAACTTACATTCTAAATAATTTTCTAATTCATTACTAGTTGTTTTTTTTTTCAAAGGTAAGTATTTAATATTATAAAATAGACCTCGGCGTAAGCCAGGGGCCAAGATAAAGGAGACAAAATTAAGCAATGTTCTTGCCAATATTACAGACGGCCAAGGATGGCAGTAATGTTCAATAAAAGAAAGCAAAGGAAACAGAAGGCGAACTACTGCTCCATTGCTTCAGCAGGAGGCGCAGCAGCAACAGCTGGAATAATGGAGTCCGAGGAGGTGGGAGGAGCATCAGAAGGGGCAGAAAAGTTCTCTGCCCAGGCAGCCTTCATTGAGGCCACAGAGCTCCTCAGATCCTCCTTATCAAAACCTGGTAGAAGAGATTCTAACAAATACTCCATTAGACCAATAACATCAGAAATAATAACAAAAGCAGGCTTATTAATATTGCGAAAAATCCTGGCATTCCGTTCTTTCCAGGTTACCCAAAGGATGGCCTAGATAAGAAGGAACCAGTTGGAGTTAGATAAATGGAAAGAGAGGCCAGGTTTATGCCAATAAAGGTCC
>JAMKQA010251771.1:0-33617 GCA_024699735.1 Posidonia australis
TATTAACTTACACTATCACTATATTCGTGATATAGTGAAGGAAGGAGAAATAACATTGAGTTATATTCCTACGGAAGATATGATTGCTGATCCTTTGACAAAAGGAATTCCAGCGGGAAAATTCATTAAGTTCGTGAACTTAATGGGATTAAGGAACATTTCCATTGATGATGGAAAAGAAGAACATTCTCATGAATAGTGGGAGTGGAAAATTAATATTTAAATTGTACACTTCACGAATAGTAGAAGTGGAAATATAACATCTCTGTGCATGGAATTTGTGCATGGTCTTCATGATCAAGTGGGAGATGTGAGTAATGGTCATTGAAGACCATTTCAAATGAAGGGTGAAACGCACGTCCGTTTCACCCATTCGTGGCCGGATTAACTCCGACGGTTACCAGCGTTTATTGCTGGAATTGAAACGGCAGAAGGGGAGCCGTTGGAGGAAGGACGGAGGGTGGTCAAGGGTTTTCCCTATAAATAGAGGAGAAGACTGTAAGGAAAATAATACAGAGAAATCTTACAGAGAAAAACTTGCTCCTGCTTGACCATCGTCGGAGCCTCGATCTTCCGATCCTGATTTTTTCCCACAGAGGCTCAAAAGAAAGACATATTGAGGAACTTTTTACCTAAACCAATGATTTTCTCATTGTCTTAGACGTATTCAGAGGATTTCCATCACTCTTTGACGTTGTCGTGGCTCGTTGTTGGTGTAGATAGAAATTGTTGCAGATGATATCGTTGCTGACGTCTTCCTCTTCTTTAGGTAAATGAAGCAAGTAAATGGACTGCTTTAAGAAGTGGAAAAGTAGGTTGCAATATTTTCGTTTTACGTTGGATGTGATGTATAATAACTGATTCTTTTTTAAGATATCGTTTTTGGGAAATCCTAATTTCTTTCGTCTTTTTCAATTCTAAACGTAAATGATACTTTTCCTTGTACGATTGATTTGTGATTTTGTGTTTTGTCAAAGATACGTAATGGAATAATGAATGATTAAAGATGAAATCTCATTTAAAAGGTATTTTAAAGAATGATGTTTAGACACCTTTCTTATATATATATATATTACAATCGAATTAAAGAATATATATATATATATATATGTATGTATGTATGTATTTATATATATATTACAAATATAATACTGATATAGTACCATAGAAGATTTGAAAAATAATCTATGTATGTAATTTGCATCCTTATCAATTATACATTTATTACCGACAAATTTATATGTTTTTGTTTAGTAAAATAAAATGCAACTCCAAAGGGGAAAAAAACCCGGATCCTCCTCACCTTTTCTCTTTTTCGTTCTGGACTTTTCCTGTCATCTGCCCTTCTCTGCTCATGATCATGTTACCGGAATCGATGTAGATGTTCGCGGTCGCTCTCTCCTTCGGCTTCTCTCAATCTCGATGATCGCGTTCTTCGGCTGCACGCATTGTCCTCTTTTATGCTCTGGTTGCGTTCTTCTAATGATCGAGGCCTCTTGTTGTCCTCTTTTTCGTGATCGAGCTCCGCCTTCCTGACTTTCTCCTCTTTTTCACAGTGGAACAGAGATCCACCTCCATCGCCTTCTCCTTTTGTACCTCGATCTGCGTTGTTCGATCGAGGCGGGAGGTGGAATGTAGATGTGGGGTTGGGGGAGTGAAAGGAGGCGGAGGAGGAGTGGGAGGTGGTGCCGGTTTTGAAGACCGGGTTGTGGGAGTTGAAGAGGAAGAGCCACGCAAGTGAGATATGGGGAGTTTGAAGAGCAGCGTGTTCATCTAGAAGGTGAATCGAGCTTGGTATGTTCGAGTTTCTTTCTCTTGTTACTCTTGAAATTGTTTGTTTGCTTCGCATCCAAAGAAGTTTGAAAATTGTTCAGGCTTCTCACATCACCATCTGTTGCTTGTTTTGCTGCGGAGGTCATTTTATGTGGAGTTCGAAGATACAAAGGCTTGTTCTTAGGTCTAACATCTCTAGTCCTTTTTCAGTGAATTTTTTTTTTGTATTTCTTAGATGTCGATCTTAAGATTATTTACTCCTTACTGAAGTGGTAGCTTATTATGATCTCTCAGAAAATTTAATTCCCTCTTAACAACTTTGAATTTAGGAACCAGCCTGTGTTTCTTTGCTATCCCTTGTTTGTTTCTTTATACTAATTAGGCAAGTGATCAAGATTCACACCAGCCTGTGTTTGTTTCTGAAATACATCTATAATCGAAGTAAATAATTTACAGGTGACAGAGGTCAGAGGCACATAACATTGCAACGAAGTGTCTTTGTTTATTTATTTATTTAATTGGAATAACAGTAGTGTATTTTGGGTTTTTATGTAGGAAGTGCCTTGAATGTTACTGAGCTCCTAGCATATTTAGTAAAGCAATCCAGGCCATTCTTCAATGAGTTTGGCGTCCAGACAGGTAAGAAGTAGTTTTTTCTCCCTTCTGTCTCCTTAATTGTTCACTTGTATGATAGAGTCATGATTATAGATAAACTTATTTCATCATAACTAAGAGAGTTCTTATTTGATACTGAGTTTAAAATTTAGATCACTAACGCCACAACACCTCTCTATCAGTAGTCTGCAAAGGAGGAATAGGAAGAGAGAGCATCAGGGCCAGCCAGCAGATGTTACTCGTGTGTTTGATTTATAGAATAAGAAGATATGGGTATACCTGCAGCGGAAAATTAATCAAACTGGTCTTACTCTACTATAAAAAGGGAAATTCTAACCATTGTCTTAACAATTATCAAATTTCAAGATAGGAAAAGGCTCCTGTGGGTGCCTACAGGGAATTTTTCCTGTAGGCACCCTTTTTAAAATTTTTTTTGTTTTAAAAATAAAATCTAATTATATGTTTAGTTAATATATAAGATAATCTACTTTGTGTTAAAATTTCATCCTAATCTGAGTTATATTCATTGTTAATTTTAAATCTAAAAGATAATGGTTAAAATTTAGCAAAATGTGTTGAATTTTAAGACCTTTAGATTGAGGATTAATAGTTGTTTGATTTAAATGAAAATTTCACCATATATTTATAGATATCTAATAAATACATTTATATGGTTTTTTTTTCATGTATTTATTTTTAAAAAAAAGGGTGCCTATAGGCACCCATAGAAAATTCTAGCCCATTTTAAGAAGTTTTATTGAATCAAAAGTTTATTTAAAAAATAAGATGTAAATCTATAAAATTTATCTTTGAAAAAGACGTTAAAAATCTTGCAGCCCAACAATTCTTTGTTAGATGGCAAACCATCTTATTAATATTTGACTTCGAAATATTTTAATAATGCAAATTAAAATCATCTACTTGACTTTTTATCAAGAGAATTTTCGTAGGGAAATGACTCTTAATAATAGGATTTAGACGCAAAAGCTCGCTCTTAAGGACAAAGGAGTAATGATCAACCTCAAAAAGACAAAAATAAAGAAATTCTATGGAAAACACTGCTCTTAAAGTTAGAAACTTATGTTGATGAAACTAAGGTCATGTTTATTGATTACTCAGTTAAAAGTTTATACATTAAAAAAATACGTGAATAATACCATAGTTCTACAAAAACAAGAGTTAAATATCAACACTGATATATTGGTAAAGAAATATTTATCAAAAGGATATTGCTATATCTTTACAATGACAGGAAAAATACAAGATATTATGAAAAGATACTTCTTAAAACAGGAATTGTCAAGTTCCAATACAATTTCAGATGTTCTAAATTAAGAGAAGAATATGCCTTTTTTAAAATAATAATTGAAAGGGGCATTCTTTTGGAAGAATGGAATCATATTCAAAATCCAAATCTCTTTCAAAATTTTTATGATCTAAACTTCTTTAGTCTTAAATATTATAATTATTGAGATTATCAATAAAAATGGGATAGAAAGCATTCCTTTTTTATTCATTTCATATATCAGTTTGAAAAATCAAATTGATTTCTCCTTACATTCTGGAAAAAAATACGGACCAATCAAAGAAATCTTGTTCGAATAAATTAGTAGATGCATTTTAATTTCAAATTACTTTAATTATTTGAGAAACTTAGAGTCTAATAGATCATGAGATGAAAGTAGGGAAAAAACCTAATTATTTCTCAACTATTATCTCCACTTTGGTAAAATAATAGGGTAAATATGACTATTCACCTATCCTCTTGAAGAAAATCATTCCAATGATGAAATTGAGTACTCCTTGATATCATCCTTAACTTCTCACCTTATAAATCCATTTGTTAATGGAGATAATTGTTACGGTATCGAAGATTATCCCTTAGATGGTGAAATACTCCATAATATGGATACGTGATGGAGAATCTGCAAAACACAAAGTTTGAAGAATACATCTAAAGGATGAAAAGACATAAAATTAACAGAGCATAAAACATGAAGAAAGGATAGTTGGAAATAACCTAAAGGAATGGAAAAGACCTAAAGGAAGAAAAAAAGATTCTCATTTTAAAAAGAAAAAGGAGATTCTCACTAAAAAAAATAGATTGCACTAACATCCTATTGAAGGAAGATAACACCACTTCATCTTTTATAAAAGGATACGAAGACAAGAGAAAGGAGTATCGGTTGTAAGAACAAAGATTATAATAACAAAAACAACTTATAGAGGGACAAATGCTTAATAAAAAGTTCTATTACAAACGACATCTTCGAAGGAGGAGGAGGAGGAGGAGGAGACAACTCTTACTCAAGCACACTACAAACATTACAAATACTTAAACACTCACACTACAAACACTCACAGTCTTACAATTCATGTTCTTACCATTAATGCTCTTTTCTCTTGTCTTCGTATTCCAAAGGATGGAGTGGTATTATTTTCCTTTAATAGGATGCTAGTGCGATATTCTTTTTTGAGTGAGTATCTCTTTTTCTTTTTTGAGTGGGAATCTCTTTTTCTTCTTTAAGTCTTTTACATTCCTTTAGATCATTTTCAACGTTCCTTTTTTCATACTTTATGTCTTTCAAAATTTATATCTTATTATCCTTTGGATGTATTCTCCAAGTTTTGTGCCTTATGTATTCTCCATTAGGTAGTCATATCATGAAGTGCTTCATCATCAAAGGGATAGTCTTGGATGTCATAACAATCATTCTTATTAGCAAGTAGATCTGTAAGATGGGAAGTAGATGATGATGTCGGGGAGTACTTAGTCTTTATTGGAGCTAGTAGTTTGTTCAATTCATCAAAAACCATAAACTTCAACTGTGACTTGGAGACTTTTGGATGACTAATTTAGAATTTTCTGCTCAGCTCTTGATGAAATTGGGAAAATTTCTGTGAATGTGATATTAAAGATTTAGAATTATTAAGTATCATTAGGATGATTTTTTGTGTGAAAGATAGGTAAATAGTCATATTTATCCTACCATTTTACTGATATACATTGGTTGAGATAATAGTTGAGAAATGATTAGGTTGTTTTTTCACATTTTCTTCTTATGATTCACGGGACTACATGCTTTTCAAATAATTAAAGTAATTTAAAATTAAATTTTGATCCATTTTGATGAATGGATTTGCTAATTTGTTCATACTGGATTTCTTTGGTCTGTATTTTCTCTAGAATGTAAGGAGGAATTAGTTTGATTTTTCAAATTGATATATGAAATGAATAAACCAAAAATACTTCATCTAGCTATTTTGAATGAGAAAAACTTTCTCCCATTCTTCCTGATAATTTCAATAATTATAATACTTGGAATCAAAGAAGTTTAGATCATAAAACTTTGCCAGAGGTTTGAAATTGTATTGGATCTTTGTATTTCCTATTGTAAGAAATATTTTTGGCAATATCCTTCTAGTAAATATTCCATTATCAATATATTAATGTTGGAATTTAACTTTTGTTTTTGTAAAGTTATAATGTGTTCCACTTATTTTTTAATATATGAACTTTTAATTGAGTAATTAATAGACATGCTTTCAATTTCATTAACTGAGAGCGGTGTATTTTGTAGGATTTGTTTCTTTTTGTCTTTCTGGGAGCTGATCATTAAGCCCTAGTAATAGTAACCATTTCCTTGTAAAAATTCTTTTGATAAGAAGTTAAGTAGATGGTTTTAGTTTCCATTAACAAATTCTATTTTGAAGTCAAATATTGATGAGTTGACTTATTATCTAGTAAATATTTGTTTGGTTGTAAGATTTTTAACGTCATTTTCAAGGATAAATTTTACATAATTTTAGTTTATTTTTAAAAGAAATTTGATTTAATAAATCTTCTTGAAATTTGGTAATTGTTAAGACAATGGCTAAAATTTCTTTTTTTATGGTAAAGTAATTTATCTGAGTTTTATTCCACATTCTAAAGGTAAATTTCACTAGTTGCTCCTGATTGTTTACCTTTTGTTTGAGGATTCACCCATAGCCTTTGTCCAAGGCATCTGATTCTACAATTTTAAAAGCATTTAATCTGCAACGTTCAAGCATGGTAAAATTTTTACCTTTTCTTTGATTTTTTTTATAGTATTTGTATGTTGAGTGGTCCATTCTGAAGAAGTCTTTATTAGCCTATCAGTTACAATTTTTCTCTAAATTGCAAGATTCTTGTAGAAATTTGAAGTATCATTCAAACATCTTAGAAATCTTTGCAACTATTTTTATCTTTTATTTCATTTGGAAATTTATTGGCAAAAGCAATTACCCTATTAATGAGTGAGATCGTTCCTTAGTTAATTTTGGATCCTAAGGATTGGATTGAAGTCTTGAATAACTTTATATTTTAGTTACCCTATCAACCAGTCCATCATGTTTTATAAAAGAGAAAAATATTTTAAGATGTTTCCAATATTGATCAACATTTTATCTATATATACAATACTAAAAGTAGTATAGGGATTAAAGATCTTATTAATTATCTTTTGGAAATTTGATGGAGTATTTTTTAACCCGAATGGCACAATATTCCATTCAAAGTGACCAAATGGAATTGTAAAAGTTGTTTTATATCTATCTTCCTCTTTAATTTTGATCTGCCGAAATCGAGATTTCATATCGAATTTAGAGAGTATCTTAGAACCATAAATTCTTTTGATCAAATCCTGTTTGTTTGGAATAGGATATCTATTCCATAGAAGGACCTTATTAAGTGATTTGTAATTAATCACTAACTGAAGGGCTTCTCTCTCATTTTTGCGACATTTTTTTACATAGAATGCCAGGCAACTCTAGGGCGAGGAGCTTGGTCTAATAAGACATTTATTCTGATGATCTTTAATTTCTTGTTTACATTTTTCTGATAGCCTTTGATTCATTTGGATAGGCCGAAGTTTAGTAGGTGTTGTTTTCTTCATTAAAGCCCTTGACATGTGATAGATTAACCTCATCTTTTTTTCTTATGCCAAAAGGCAGCTGGAAGAGTAGAGTAGATTCTTTTTCCATTTTTTCTTGGAATCCTTTTATTCTATATTGGAACATTTTCTCATTTATCTGTTTGGAAATTCTAAGTGATTTTATTTCTTTAGAAATTCAACAAATAAATCTGGCTTTATATTCAATAGCATTTTTTAACTCTAGTATTAGAGATATTTCAGGTCGTTTGTAAAATTTTGAAGTTATATTTTTTTCCTTTATGTTTGAATGTATTCCTACATCATCAATAGTGAAAGGTTTTAGAAGATTAATAAATGAAACTCTTAGTATTACTCCTTGCTTCAGATCCTTAATAAAGATGAAAGTAGTTTTTATACATCATCTATATATTAGGTTCGAAGGAGTGCCCTCTACCATGATGGAGTTAAAGAGAGCGGCTACTCAGTCATGGTGAGGGAGAGAGGACACTTGCAACATCCTTCTACTAATTTAAATAGGTGCCTTCAAAGAGATGTTACTTTTTGTTAATTGTTGTTATTATATTCATTATTACTCCATATCCCTGAAAATGGTTGATATTCAGACCTTGTCAACTCTATTGTATACTATCATTTGGTGTTTACTGCTAATTCATGTTGTTGGGGGCCATGCAACATTTGTTACCTTCGACAAACGAGGTACTTTGTGTTGGTAAATTGTTCCAAATAATTCAAAAATAAATCAGGAATCCAACGGACGTTTGCACGGATGTTTGCTGAAGGTAGAGCAATGGAACAAGGACTTTTCGAACATCCAAACTGGATGTCCTCTGGTCTATTTTGAAAATAGGAACTTTTTAAATGTCTCGGTTGGATGTCCATTGGTTTGATTATTAAAACCAGTGTTTAAGCAGACGTCTGTGTAGATGTCTGTTGCAGTATAATTTTGTTTTTTGTTTTTGTACTGGAAAGATTTTAATCACAACAGTTACTCCCTTTGTAAGATACTTATCACGAAATTTATTCCCATTAAATTCAAAAGGAGAGATAATTGCATTGTTTTGTCTATTTATTAGGAAGGATAATCTCATATCTTTTTTAGATATAAAGAGGAATAAATTCATCTTTATATATGCACATGATATGATATATCATATTATATAGAGAGATCTTCGTGGAAACGTTTTGTGTGACTACGTAAATCTACATCTTTGGGAGATCGAGAAAGAGAAGATTGTACAACTTTTTGGAGGACAAGGAAAAGATTGATCATATACTTCGAGAGGATCGAAGTTTCACTTTGTTGTTTGTTTACGAGAAGTGGATAAAAAGGCATAGTAGTGGTGGTTCTTTTGTAGTTGATTGTAAGTGTACGTATCGTGACTTTTTCTCACTGGTACCTAGGTGTGGTTTGATTAAAACTCGTTGTACTATGGAACTCGAATAATGTTATAAGCGTCGGTGCTTGGTGGCACCCCAGCAGAGTACGTAAATGGTCTTCTAAAAGGATTTTTTGTCACATATGAATAAGATCTTTATATATTCTTTGAAAAATTTTATTTCTACATATGTCATGATTTACATATTATCTATGTTTTCATTATAGTTAGTCATATTAATTTGTTTCTAATGGCAATAATCTTAAAGCGTTATTACGATATTACGTTAATCAACTAGATTAAGGATAATAATAGTATGAGGATGTTAGGATAAAATGTTGTCAAACATGAAAAGTTTTGTAGACTCTTAAAACATATGGAGACACGTATTGTTGTTTGTACATGAGAAGATACGTGTAGTAGAAATCTTGTTTCTAGTAGATTGTTATGACATAGACGTCTTATTATAATTTTCGAGGAGAGAATTGTAGATTTGTACCATAAAATGGAAATCATGTGGATTTTTTTTTTCCTATTTTATAGTTAGACCACATGATTTGATTTTGAATTAAGATTCAAATCAAATTACGAATAATATATCATATAGTATATGTCATATCTTTTTGATTTTGTAGGTACAGGACTCATAAGGATTTTGAATTTAAATTCAAATTACATATTATATATGATAATATAGATATATTGTGTTAAAGTATGTAATGTGGCTTATATGGTCTTAGTGGGTAATTGGATATCCATTTAGTGTTAGATAACCAATACCCTATATATATGTAAACACATGCTCAATAGAGAACAACTTAATTTCTTTCTCTCAACTTTGTATCAGAACCTTAAAACAAACACAGCAGTAACTGCAGCTGCTGGACCACCTTCTCTGGCCGTCGTCGGTTGTCGCCCACTCAGTCCTGTTGTTCCAGATCACGTCGGCCTCTTCTCCACTTCCTTTCTCCCCAGCCGTCGGCGGCCACATCAGGCCAAGCAGTCGGACGGCGCCGGCGCAGGGGCCACCGGCGCCTGTGCAGCCGCCGATGATGCCCTAGGTGCTCTCCTTTCTGTCTGAAAGGACTGTCCAACCTTTCTTGTGTGGTGTAGTGGCTGTGTTGGCCATGTTTTCGGCCTTTCCAAGCCTCTGGTCTCCGTCGTACGTGGATACGTCACATCTACGGCCTTGGTGAGCAGTCCGGTTCACTCTTGTTAATTTTTCAGACATTTTTTAGCAATTTTCTAGCATTTTTTTTCAGTCAAAGACTATGACATCTCGTGACTTGTTTGTCAAAAATATGAGTGGTACATCTAAAAAGCTCTCGGGATTCAACTATATATTGTGGTCCCAGAGTTTTGAGACATTTGTCCTAGCCCACAGAAAACTGAAACACCTCACCCACCCTCCTCCCGATATCAAGTCAGAACAGTATGAATATTAGCTTGTAGATGACGCTACTGTTATTACATAGATGACAAATAGCATGGAGCCTCAAGTTGCACGAGGTGTTATCTTATTGTAGCCTGTCAAGAAGATTTGGGATACTTTACACCTTACTTATGGTCACGAGAAGAACATCTCTCGTGTCTACGAGATCTATGAACAGATCTTCACTCTTCGTCAGGGGGATCAGTCTGTTCAGCAGCACTTCACTACGCTTAGAGTACTATTAGACAAGTTAGATGTATATCAGCCGTTGACAGTGGATATCACCAGACTTCGCCAGTATGGGGAGGAATTAATAGTTGTAGCCTATCTTTTTGGTCTCAACTTGGATATTAACTCTCAAATTCGAGGTTAGGCTTTGGGAGCTGACAGTGTCTCAGACTTACAGACGACTTTCAGCATGGTTCTCCGGGTTTCTACAGCCTCGACTCATCCCGTGTTTTGAGCCATCTACCATGGCAGCCACACGTGGGCGTGGACGTGGTAATTCTCGAGGAGGCGGTCGTGGACGAGGTGACACAGGTGGACGTCCACGATGCTCACATTGCGGTCGCCTGGGGCATAAGATTGAGAAATGTTGGGACATTATTGACAGACCACAGACAGCTCATGTCACTACTGAGTCCTCTACTGCTGCAGTTACTACTAAGGAGCAGACTTTCACCATCTCACAGGCAGATTACGAGCGACTCCAGCGGCTAAAGATCACAGACTCTACTGCCACGGCTACTTATGCGAGCTCTTCAGGTACTAGTGCATTCCTTGCATCCAGGGACTCTTCTTGGATCATTGATTCCGGTGCCTCCTCCCACATGTTAGGTACACGTAGTCTGTTTACTTAGTTGTCCCAGTTATCTACTTTTCGTACTGTGGCTATTGCTGATGGTCGAACCTGTCCTGTGTCTGGAGAAGTGGTAGTACATGCCTCTCCCTAATTACCACTTGAATAAGTCCTTTTTGTTCCAGATTTTCCTATAAATTTACTTTCCATTAGCGCTATTACAAAACAATTAAATTGTTGAGTCACCTTCTTTCCCTTCCATTATACTTTTCAGAATTTACAGACGGGAAGGAGGATTGGTTTGGGCCGTGAACGCGGCAATGGAGTATACTTGCTAGTTCGTGATGAGATACCTTCGGGATTAGCTTCTGTGGCATTTACTTCTGAGTCTTCATCCTTATGGCATTACCAGTTGGGACATCCCTCTCATCAGAAACTTCAGCAGGCATTACCTTGGCAATCTGTTTCTTCTTTTTAGTGTGAGTCCTGTCAGTTAGGGAAGCATCATCGTGCTTCCTTTAAAAAGTTAAGTCTTACGTCTACTACTACGTGTTTTGAGTTAGTCCATTGTGATGTCTGGGTCCGTCTAGAGTCCTATCTGTGTCGAGACATAGGTACTATATTGTTTTTATAGATGATTTCTCCCGAGTTTCATGAGTTTATTTGTTGAAAAATCGGAGTCAAGTTTATGATGTACTTTGTAATTTTTTTAATGAAATAAAGAATCATTTTAGTGTTACTCCGGAAATTTTGAGAACTGACGATGCCCATGAGTTTATGCAATCGAGGATTACTTCTCATTATTCTTCCTTCGGTATTCTCCATCAGACTTCTTGCCCGCACACCTCACAGCAGAATGGGGTGGCGGAACGCAAGCATCAACATATTCTCGATGTCACCTGCACCCTTATGGTCCATATGAATGTCTCAAAGCAGTTGTAGTCTGATGCGGTGCTTACAACAATTTATCTTATCAACTGCATGCCCTTCACTCCTTCGGGGGGTGAAGTTCCTGTCCGTCGGTTTAAACCTAAGTTTATATTGTTTGGCCTGACACTTGGAGTTTTTGGGTGTGTGTCATCTGTTCAAAACCTTACCTCTGGCTTGGACAAACTGTCTCCACGCTCTCTCAAGTGTGTGTTTGTTGGATGTTCGTGTACACAAAAAGGGTATCGTTGTTTCCATCCTCCAATAAAACGATATTTTGTGTCTGTCGATGTCACTTTCTTTAGGTCAGAATCGTACTACAGTGTCTCCCCTTCTTCGAGTGTGTATGTTCCCATTCCTTCTTCTGTTGAGTTACATGATGTTGACATTCACGGTGCACTCACTTTATCACAAGTGGCTACTCGTCCTTTGTAGGTTTATTAGCGACGGCAACGTGCTCCAGTGCCTCCTACCAATGAACCATTCTCCTCCGCTGATGCAGATCCATCCACTACATCCTTAGACTTGCCCATTGCACTTCGAAAAGGTAGTCGGTCTTCCACTGCACATCTTATTTCTCATTTTGTTTCCTATGACTCTCTTCACCCTCGATTTCGTAGTTTTGCCTTGTCTCTTATTTCCTAGATTATTCCCAGGTCCTATCAGGAGGCACTTTCCCTTCCTCACTGGAAGAACGCTATGGATGAGGAGATAGCTGCCCTTACTAGTCGTGGTACGTGGGAGTTAATGGTCAGAACTATTGGGGCTAAAGTGGTCTCTTGTAAGTGGGTCTATGCCATAAAATACAATGCATATGGACACATTGATAGGTACAAAGTCGGATTGGTGACTCGTGGTTTTATTCAGACGCAGGGGATTGATTATGAGGAGACCTTTTCTCCTATTGTTCGCCTAAATTCTATCAGGGTTATCCTTTCTCTTACTCTGAATCACTCATGGGATCTTTGCCAGTTGGATGTCAAGAATGCCTTTCTCTATGGTGATCTAACTGAGTCTGTTCTGATGGAACAGCCTCCAGGATATGCTGCTCAGGGGGAGGATCGTGTGTGCAGACTCAAGAAAGTAATTTATGGCCTCAAACAAAGTCCCTGAGCTTGGTTTGAGAAGTTCAGTCAGGTTGTTCTTGCTGGGGGATTTCAGCGGTGTATAGTAGACCACTCAGTTTTTCACAGGCGCACAGATCATGGATGTGTTATCCTAGCTGTTTATGTGGATGATATATTAGTGACAGGCTGTGATACACAGGGTATTGAGGATGTTAAAATCCATCTTCGTAGTCACTTTGTGACGAAAGACATGGGGAAATCTCGTTACTTCCTTGGGATAGAGTTTGTCTATGCACTTGGTAAAATGACGCTGTCACAGAGGAAGTATGTACTGGGTCTTCTACAGGAGACAGGTTTCTTAGGATGCAAACCAAAGAGCACCCTTATTGAGCAGAGTAGTTCAGAGTTACTTGAAGATCTTGGTCAGTACAAGAGATTGATTGGTAAGCTTATCTACTTGATTGTGACACAGCTAGACATTTCATATACTGTCAGTCTGCTGAGTCAGTTCATGCATGAGCTTAGGAGAGTGCCTTGGATGGGTGCTCTTCGTGTTCTCTGTTATGTGAAAGGTGTCCCAGGAAAAGGTTTGGTTTATAGGAATAATGGTCACATCAGGATTATGGCATACTCAGATTCAAGGTATGCTTGTGTCAAGGGGAACAGAAAATCTACATCCGATTTTTGCACATATGTGGGAGGAAATTTGGTCATATGGTGCAGTAAAAAGCAGAATGTAGTATCAAGGTCCAATGCAGAGGTAGAATACAGATTCCTGGCCCAGACAGCATGTGAAATGATGTGAATAAAGTCTTTATTAGAACAGCTTGGGTATGGTGTCAACACACCTATGTCTATGAGGTGTGATAATTAAGTTATTATTTTCATTGCAAATAATCTCACCTTTCATGAACGAACAAAGCACATTGAGGTAGATTGTCACTTTGTGAGGGACATGGTCATGCGAGGAATCATCTCTACTCCTTATACTCCATTTTCAAATCAACTGGCTGATATCTTCACAAATGGTCTATGTGTTGGGGTATTTGAGTCTTTATGTAACAAGTTGGGAATGATTGATATGTATGCTCCAGCTTAAAGGGGAGTATTATAGTATGTAATGTAGCTTATATGGTCTTAGTGGGTAATTGGATATCCATTTAGTGTTGGATAACCAATACCCTATATATATATGTAAACACATGCTCAATAGAGAACTACTTAATTTCTTTCTCTCAACTTATTGAATTATTGAAATTTGAGAGAATTAACTATTAATTCATAGTAAGGAAAAATAAGGACATGCTACATGTGATTGCAAAATGTAGTTCTATTGTGTGCAGATGTTGTTGGATGAGATTTAGTAGTTCAGAGTGAATCTCTGATGGATTGTGTAATTAGAATTGGAATTGGGCGATCTAATAAGCTATTTAGATGTTTTCAAATGTTTTGGAGAGATTAAATGGATTCGATTAGTGAGATTTTACTTTGTATATACAAATATGAGAGATTAGTGTGGAATATGTAGAAAAAGTCAATTCTCTATGCAAGAGTTTGATCATTTCCAACCTTGATAAGAAGATTGCAAATCTCTATTCTAATACGAAAACTATAGAAGAGATCTAGGACTTCTTAGAGAAGTAGTACAAGGATGATGAGACTATGATCAAAATTCGAAGACTCCAAGTCCGAGGACAAGTCTATGCTTCTATAAGTTAAGAACTTGTTGCAGATCAGTTTGTCAAAATGACTGAAGACAATATGACACTTCTAGAGAAGTATCTGATTGGGTGCATCTTGAATAAACTACAAGTAGATTGGAATCATTTCACCATTGATATTTATCATAAGAAGACAGAAGTCAAGATGGATGACCTAGGATCGAGGATAAGGCAAAGTAGAGGATAAAGCATGGTGTGATTGTCAAACAGGTTGCTACGACTAATACTATTTCTTTGGTTGAATCTAATGTTGATAAGTGATTAAATTGTGGTACCAAAGGCATGAAACCTATGTTGATTACTTGAGTGAGTTATGGCACCATAAACTTAAACATGTGCACTACAAGAGAGAATTAGAAAGATGTACAATCTCTGACTTATTCCAAGATGTAAGGGTAATACATACAAGAAATGTGAGATTTATGTACAAACAAAAATTATTAAAAAATCTTTTAAGGGAGTTTTTAGAAGTACAAAAATTCTAAAATTTGTCCATTCTAATTAACACATGATTTCAGAAACTTCACCAGCAGAGATAGGATGAAGTACTTTCTTACCTTTAGAGTTGATTACACTAAATATGTCTTTGTTTATCAGTTAAAGTCAAAGATGAAACTTTTGAGAAGTGTATGTATTTCCAGAATCGAGTAGAAAGGCAAATAGGACAAAATATGAAAAGATTGAGAAGTCATAAAGAAGGGAAATACCCGTCCAAAGAGTTCACGATATTTCACATGAAACATGGAATCGAGAATGAAACCACAGATCTATATTGTCTACAGTGAAATAAAGTAATAGAAAGGTATAATAGGATCTTCACTGAGTTTGTCAATTCTATACTACTGATAGTCATACTGTCAAACCACTATTGGGATAAAATGGTTCTTTCAATAAGCTATATTCTCAGAGTATCATTCTCTAAAGTAGAAATGATATTACATGAAAGAGAACTGTGGTTTCATTAAAGACAAGAACATCATTTTGCATGACTTTCCATAAAATCTCTATGTAAGAGAGAATGAGATTTCAAAATTTGACAAGGGATTAGAACCAATGACTGAGGAGGTCATACCTGAGGTGGAGCCACCAACCAAGTGAGCTAGAAAAGAAAAAACCTTTAGACTTGATTTTACAACTTATTTCATAAAAAGATGATCCATAAAGTTTTAAGGAAGTAATGTAATTTAGAGATGCAGTATTCTAACGAGATGCATTCCAAGATGAATATGGCTTATTAAGGGATAACAACACGTAAGTTTTGATGGATCTCCCTTATGACTCAAAATCAATTAATTGCAAATGGATCTGCAATAAGAAGATGTTGGCTTATAGTTTAGTAGCTGAGTACTAAGACTAGACTAGTTGTTAAAAGAAGGTATTAATTATTTTGATACTTATTCTCCAGTAACTCGTATTTCAATCATTCGTTTTTTGATTACAGTAGTTGCAGTATAGAAGATGGTGATGCATCAGAGGGATGTGAAAATTGTATTCTGAAATGACGATTTGACTGAGGAAATTTTCATGATTCAACCTGAAGCATTTGTAGATTAAGGGACTTGACTGAGGAATTTTTCTTAATTCTTAAATGTAGTCAAAGGACTAAAATAGAAGATATATAAATTGGTTAGATCTTTATACGGAATGAAGTATGCGCCCAAGATATGATATGAGAAATTTGACAAAGTGATCAAGTCAAATGACTACAAAGTTAGTGTTGCTGTCAAATGTGTTTTCATAAAATTTACTAATGAATAACGAGTCATCATATATCGTTATGTAGATGATATACTTATTTTTGATACTAACATTGAGGTTGTAAATGATATAAAGAAATTTCTTTCATTTAAGTTTAACATAAAGGACATAGGACTTGCAAATGTGATTTGAAAATCAAGATAGTGAGGATGACAGAGAGATGCACCTTAACACAGTCTCACTATATCGTGATACAAATATTTTGATTTGGCAATAGTATAGACACCATATAATTATGTACATGAGTTTGAGGAAAATAATGGAAAAGCTGTATGATAGCTATAAAGTATTCTAAAGTTGTGGGAAGTCTCATGTATGCAATGAATTACATTATGTCAAACATAGTATTTGTTGTGTGTTAAGTAGATTTACTAAGAATTTAGGCGATGAGCATTGAATTGCTATAAAGAGGATAATGGCTTACCTTAAAGGAACCATGCATTATACTTTATACACTACTGGTTACTCTGTTGTGATAGTTAGCGGTTGTAGTCGAAGAAGTAGAGTATCTTAGAGAGTTAATGTTTGATTTTCCACTATTTAGAAAAAAAATGTCAATCATTACTATATCTTGTGACAATTAAGCATAGTTACTGCTTGATTTTTCACCGTTCATAGAAAGAATGCCCGCCATTGTTATCTCTTGTGACAATCATGCAGTTGTGACAGCTACTGGTAATGATTTGTACAACGGACGAAAGAGGATTATGCAAATCCACCTTACATATGTCTTTGATCTTCTCAAAAAGAGCTTGATTAGTATGATTGACGTTAGAAGTCATGAAAATTTAGCTAATCCCTTTATAGAAGGTCTCATGAGATATTTCGTAAAGAAGACTTCAAAAAGAATAGAGTTAATAATTGCATTGTAAATATCTATGTATTTTACTAGTTAAATATTTGTTATTAATTCAAAGAGTATTTTACTAGACATTTATTTAATGGTTCAAAGTAGAAATAGATGGTTTATTTGTTTGGCTGTACTATTTATTTATTTTGATAGAGTTGGACTCCAATAAGTCTATTTTTTTATGGTGTATATCCTATTGAGTTTGGTAAAATATCTTAATAGGTCCTTATACATTTGGGATGCTTTATGCTTTTACAGGAGCTACATTATGGGTAGTATCGTAGGAAGGAGTCTAAGACCTCGTACTACAGCAACGTAGCTTTGCATTATAGTAGTCTGAGATTACAAGTCATGATGGAGTTAGCGTCATCAAGAGGTTTGGGGCTTTATTCCAAAGTGGTATTGGCACTACAGTGATTGAACCACAAGAAGATTTGGAATCTTATATTAAGAAATATGAAATTTCAATGGACTTGCCTATGGAGTGTGGAAATGAGATCATTTTCTATAAGATGTGTAGACTATCCTGAAGAACATTGACAAACATCAGGTTTGACATAAAGTCTGTATCGTATCTTTGTATCGTATCTTTGGATTAAAGAATTAGGGAAACTATGTATGAATTGATTGATTGTGAAGATTGTTGAGTTCAAGCCTTAGTGTACTCACATATTGCAAAAAGTCAATGTCTCAAAGATAGGATTCAAGCTTGTAGCGTATCTTAATATTGAGCACAGTTGTCTCTAAGTGAAACGTCATTTTTGAATTAGTAGGAAATTATTGTAAAATTGTTCTAAATAATTTAATAATAAATCATAAATGTAGCGAATGTTCGCACGAATGCCCGTAAAGAGAGTCATGGAATAGGAACTTTTCAAAGGTTTAAGTTGGATGCTTGCTGCTTTATTTCGAAAATAATAACTTTTTGGACGTCTAGGCCTAACATCTGGTTCATTCATTAAAAACATGTTCAAGCATATGTCCATTGCGATGTAATTTTGTTTTTTATTTTTAATCTTGAAAGGTTTTAATCACAACAATTGCTTCCTTTACAAGGTACTTATTACGAAATTTAAAAGGAAAGACAATCTCCCTTAGATATAATGATGGATAAACATATCTCTATATATATACATGATAAGAGATATCATATTATATAGAGAGATTTTCGTGGAAAAGATTTTTGTGTGACTACGTAGATCTGCATCTTTTTGGAGATTGAGAAAGAAGAAATCATATGACTTTTTAGAGGATGGGAAGAAGACTAATCATGTACTTGGAGAGGATTGAAGTTTGAGTCCGTTGTTTGTCTACGAGGAGTGGGCAAGAAGGCGTTTCAACGGTAGTTTTTTTGGAATTGGTTGTAAGTACACGTATTGTGATCCTTTCTCGTTGATACTTGATTGTGGTTCGACTAGAACTCATTATACTATGGGGGTCGAATAATATTTTAAGTGTGGGTGTTTGATAATACTCTAGCGGAGTACGTAGATGGTCTTCTACTTAAAAGGATTTTTCATCATACACGAGTAAGATTTTTTCATATTCTGTGGAAAATTTTATTTATATATAGATCTTGATTTACATATTATTTGCGTTTTCATTATAATTAGTCGTATTAATTTGTGTCTGTGGCAACACTTTGTTCCCATTTCATGTTTACTTGGGTTTGAATCCTCCCAAATGGTGTTGAATAAGTCATGTTGTAGAAAAATGTATTTCATAAAGCCATTCATCCTCTTAAGGTCTATGTATCATCAATTTGTTTACTGCCAAGTAATGATTTAGTTTCATTTTTTCACTCTGGGAACATATTGAAGAATCTTTCAGGTCATAACTTAAAGTAGTCATCTATCTTCACAGGTTTGAATGCTGGAAATTTTCAGAAAGTGATAGTAGTTATAGTTTGTATCTTGTTCGACTTCAGAATTCACAATTGAGAAGAGTGCTGACGTTGAAAGCGATACCTCAAGCTCCACAGGTATCGTTATCTGATAATGATTTCAATGTTCTTGTTACAGGTCACCAGGTTTGAAATGATCTTTCCATTTTTGTGAACTTTTTGCCTTTGCTTGGCTGTGCTAGAAGTTGGTTGTAAAAAATAGAACTGGAAACCATTTTATCTCTGTAACATGATTTCTTTGATCCGGAAGGCAAATTCTTGAATTTACATGTTCTTGTATGAATAATTCTATAAAATCTTCTATCATTAACCATTATATTTACTTAAACTTCAGTTTTAGCCATTCAATAAGAATTCTTCGTTTAAGAAAGAACATACGTTTCACAAAGAGAGAAATGCCACATATGAAGTTTCAGTTGAATTAGACTTCCTCCTTTACAATTTAAATATCTTGTTCCATCAATATCATTGAAGTGTTGTTTTTTTCATAATAATAAGTTTCTGAAATCATTCTCTACGTCAAAGCGTGTAAACTATGGATTTGTTTGGTAACGATTATTAGAACCAGTTTATGAAAAAAAGTGTTTATTACTAAAAAGTTGAACCAAACGGTTTTTTTTTACGCCAAATTATTTCATTTAGTCAATTTTTTGGTTGTGCATAAAAGTTGTCAAATAAGTTGATTATAAAAAACTATGAAAACTAGTTTTTTCAAAAAACACTGTTTATGAGAATAATTTGTTTTTCTATAAACATTACCAAACGCTACACTGCTTTTTAAGTTATGTTATGATATGTTGTTGCCAACTTTACTACCTATAGGGGTTACAGTAGATTACATCTTCCCTCTCTACAGTTCTTTTGTTTGGATTGCATAATATTGACCAATAAAAGAAAAGGTTCACACCTTTTCTGTATTGTTTTTACTTTCTAGATTTTGATTTTCTGAACGAATTCTACAGGTCTTTTGTTTTTGACAAAGCCTTTTTTTGGTCATCTTGTTATATTGTGAATTTCAATTGATGTTAAGGGTTCTTGTTACAGGCACACAACATCAACTGCAACAAGGAACAACGGATCGTTGTTGCTTGGCATCACTTTTGAAATGCAATTGCTGTGGCCCTACATGCACAGTAATCATTATCTTTTGCTGACTCATTTATAATCCTGAAAAAAAGATATTTATAAAATGAAAATTGATATTTTCTCTGTAGCTCTATTGCATTATTGTTGTCTATGAGGCCCTTTGTAAAATATTTGGATGCTTTGCTGCTGATGTGGATGTTGCAATTGAGAAGACAGATGCAAGTGTAATTCTTTTAAGCTTTTTTTGTTAAACATTTGATTGATTTTAAACTTTTTGTTGAATATGCTTTAAAATAACCTAACAGACATAGATGTCTATTATATCATTCTGGATCAACATAAGAGTTTTGTGAACATCTGCTGTAGATGCCTGCTGGCAAACAGGATCGACGTAGGAGATTTGTAAATGTCCACTAGTACATAGAATCAAAGTAAGGGATTTACGGACATCTGTTTTGGGAAAGTTTTATTATAAACGGGTTTATTTTATTCTCCATATAAATATACTCTTGTGTTGTAGTTATAGGAAATTGAAGATCTTTCAATCCTAGATGTATCTTAAGAATCTATACTATCGATGATTTTTTGTAGGATAACGGATTTTTAATTTTCCTCTCCATTCATCTTTGATTCTATTCCTCTCCATTAATCCTCTATACTTTCTATTCATCTTTAGTTCACAGTGAAATGTTTCTCTCTTTATGAGAAAGCTCATAAATCATTCTGTTTGTATGTATGCTTATCTATTTGTGTTGTCTTTATTTTTCTCTTGTGATTTAATCTTTGTTCATAGTGTAAAAGTGTTCGTTTTCTTAACAAACTGGTATCAAGCTTTTGTTGTAGATTTTGATTCAATTATGAAGATGATGATGAAATTTGAGATTGAAAAGTACAATAGGAATGTCAATGTTGGTTCATGGTAAATAAAGATACATGTATTTTGGTTCAGAAAGGAGTATCAAAAGTATGCAAGGGAAAGGATAAAATGTTAGAATTAATGAGTGAAAATGATGAGGAGATGGATGAATAGGTTTTGACAAATATATAACTTTACTTATCAAACAAGATTCTCTAGGAGATCATACACAAGAAGATCGTAGTAGGTTGTTGGTTAAAACTAGAATCTCTTTATATAATCAAGATTCTTGCGAGTTGAGTAGATTTGAAGTAACAGTTGTTCATACTTTGTATGGTTGATTTCAGTTCAGTTATTATGGACCTAGAATGGATGTGAAGATTGATGATAAAGATTAGGTAAAGGAGAGTGTAAATTTTGTAACTATTACAACAACAAAAAAGACACATTATAAATGATTGTTGAAAACTCTAGATTAAGAACAATGACAATTTTAAATGTCAGTTGAGCAAGCATAAGGAGGATTTTATAGAGACAAGTTATGTGAAAGTAGAATGTTTAGATCATAGTAGTCCTTATTGTTACTAATCCATATAGATGAAAGATGATTGGATCTTAGATTCGAGGTATACATATCACTTGTCTTTCAATAGAAATTGGTTCTTTACTTACAGATCTATTAAACGTGAAGTTGTACTGATGAATAATGACTTACAATCAAAAGTTATTGGAATAAATACTATTGAGTTGAGGATGCATGATAGAATGGTGATGACATTGATAGGTGTTCGATATGTTCCATATCTGACGAAGAATGTTATCTCCCTTGGTACTCTAAAAGTAAAATGTTGCAAGTACTCGACGGAAAATGAAATATTGACAGTCACTAAGGGTGGTCATCTTGTAATATGGACAAGGAGATTTTTATGTTTTACAGGGAAGTACAGTTAGAGAAAGGTCGCATCTAGCTATGGTATCTAAGAGTGAGACATTTAAGTGAGAAGGTATGATCATTCTTAGTAGAAGAGGATTGATTGTTTTGTGGGGTCTTTCTCAAGTCCTATCTAAAGATGGTGTGAGATGCATGTTAACCTTTAGTGTTAACTATTCTACAAAGGTGTGGATTTATATTATTAAATCCAATGATAAAGTGTTCAAACACTTCCAGTAGTGGAAGACGTTTATTAAGAAGTTTAACTTCTAAGAAAGATGGTACTATTAGTTCTTTCATACTTCCAAAGAAGGTGGATTCAGTACAATCACATATTGACCATTTTTCTAATTTTGAAGAAGAAGAGAGAAATTGTAATAAAAGAAAAGGATTGCATTACAAGGTAGTATGAAAGAAGAATTATCAAGTCACCCTTTAGATACGTAAAGCATTATCAGTAATCGAGGGGACTTGTGATGTAGAAGAGTCATGTAGCTTTTCAATAGTTGCTTTATTATAAAAGTTTGCAGTTAAGTCTTTTCATATTATAGAGGTAGAGCACATGACAGTAGCAGAAGGAATTAAAGAGGTAATGTGGTTAAGAGGTTTATTTACGGAATTTAGTTCTAGCTAGAAGGTGATTATTGTTCACTATGATAATCGAAGTACCATATACTTAACTAAAGACTAAATGCATTATGAGAGGACAAAGAATATTGATATTAATAACACTTTATTGGTGATGTTATTTCACTAGGAGATACTCTTGTAAAGAAAATTGACACAACAAATGATTCAATATACATGATGACAAAGTCTCTTCCTTTGGTCAAATTCAAAGAATTTGTGAATTTAATTGGCTTGTGTAATACATGATAAAGCTTATCTGATAGAGAGAGATGAAGATCGATCATAGTCATGATTTACAGACATTTGTTTCTAGAAAGTTTTGTTATAAATGGATCTATTTTACTTTCCATATAAATATACCTTCCTGTTAGGGTTATAGGATATTGAAGATCTTTCAGCTTTAAATATATTTTGAAAGTCTTTGGTGTCGGTGACTCTTTCTAAGGTAAGGAGTTTTTGATCTTCTTCATTAAAATTCATTTGTATCTTGTACTCATCTTAAATTCATAGTTAAATATCTTCCTCTTTCTTTACCTTAAGGACATAAATCTATTTGGTTGAGTCTCGTAAATTCTTGTGTTTGCGTATATGCTTTTCTATTTATGTTTTCTCTGTTTTTCTCTTATTGTTTGATTTTTATTCGTAGAGCAAAAAGAGATTGTTTCCTTTTTAACACTTTTGTTATAAGTTCTCAACTATTGCACCAATGTCTTGTAATGTAAACTATTGTATGACATCTCCTTGTGATCCATTAATGATTCTAGGAAATGTTTGGACGAAACCATACATTTATAAATATCAAATTTGAATTAATGTAAATATGATATGGAATATTCATTTAGTTTCAAATATACAAGTCATTGAAGTTGATGATATATTATGAAAATGAATGTTTTTGTTATCAGGAGATGGAACATATATATTGGAAATTGTGTATATCAACAAGTTTGTATATAGTAATTAAACAAAAATTTAGGACATGTATAGTGGCAAATACTAAGTTGGAAATACCATATAGCGACAAAAATATAAGTTAAAAATACCATATAATGACAATTCATAGGTTGAGAATACCATAGAGCGACATAAATAATGATAAATACATAGCAGCAAATAAATAAGTTAGAAATACCATATAGCAGCATATATATATGTCAGTATTGGTATACATATACCTATACTGGCAAATGTCAAAATTTACGGTTATAATCTTTAATGACATCATGATAGGTATCAAAAATTGCATGAATATTCTTTTTAAACTTCTTGTAGATTTCATTATATATAATTTATAAGAAAAATATAAACCATAAATGTTGATATAGAATGTTTAAAATATATGTAGATAAAAATTAAGTCAATTGAAGACTTCTAACTTGCACGAATCCATTGGTTTCTTATTAATCGATAAAAATGTAATTTCATAAATATTTTGTTTCTTAAGATATAATTTTCAAAACAACTTGATTTTGAGATCATAAATATCATCAAAAAATGTAGATCATATTTACCATTTAGATTTCACATTTGATGGATGAATTTTAAGATATGACGATAAATATATGATTCATAGGCTTATATTTATTTGAAAATTTTTATTTATCTATGATATTTAATATTAAAATTTTAAAAATAATTGATATTTGATATGTTGGATTTAAATATAGTATAATTCACATCTTACAGTTGAAAGTTTGATATCATCAACGAAGTATAAAAATGACATAGAAATTCAATTTATATAAAATAAGTCTTGAGTTTATTCTGTCTTTTCCCAGTGTACCCTTTTCATTCACATGGAAGCTTCAAATTAGTTTTGGATGGGTGAGCAGAAGCACGAGGCTTTTGTGATGGACCTTATGAGTCGACTACAAGCCGAGAGTTATGTACACATACTGTAGTAATTTCAAGTAATATGTTTCCACTTTTGTTGCATAAGAAAATGCCTTACATAAAAGCGCGTCTAGGAATTACAGTTTATTATTTTATATGTGTAGCCTGAATTCCTGAAATAGGCGATCTGTGGAATTCTAAGACCACTTTTCGTATTTATTTAATGCTACTAAATCCTTCACAATCTTATTCCACTATTCTTATTTTCCACTGACACAACCTACACGGTAACAAGAAAAACCCATGCATGATGTATATTTGCAACATTTGCGTTAAGCGTTTGCATGTTTGGTGGAACTGTAATAATTACAGGCAGAAGAAAATTTCCAATGTATTACTACTTGCTATTTCTCCAATGTTAAGCATTTGCATGTTTGGTAGAACTGTACTAATCACAGGCAGAAGTAAATTTCCAATGTATTACTACTTGACATGTGACATGGTCAGCATGCTATGATCTGGATTCCTTGTTCACCTATTTACAGACCCTAGTGGTGGATCTAGAATTTTTCCTAGGATAGTGTATAATTATATAGATGATAAATCAATTAAAATAAATATAATAAAATAATAAATTTAAATATTATTAAAATATCATTATCTAAATCATAGAATTCTTCAAAGTGGACTCATATATTGAAAGTGTTTTATTATTGTCTCATTGTCAATTTTCTCATTGTCAATTTAATTGACTATATCATGTTCAATGTAAGCAATTAAATAATCAAATATTTGTTTATAATAAAGTTTTTTTCCCAATCTTTTTATCAAATACTTGTCCATCATTATTTATAAAATATAATTACACAAATAAAAAATAGAAAACTAAATAAATAAAAAAAATAATTTAAATAAAGTACATTATACATACGATCGGATGTGTTTGGATGCATATATACCTTGTCGTTTGACGAAGATGAAAAAATTCAAGTGTTACAGTTGATGGTCTGATTTTTCTCAATTAGTTCAAAATTCCAAGAGAAACAATTCAAATACTACAATAGTATAACACAATTGTTAGAAAAAATATATAAAATATGTCATGTAAAAATATATAAGATATAAAAATATGAAATCATATAAGTAAATTAAGATCGTAATCATAAAACTATATCAAAACAAACAAACAATATCCCCAGAAAATCTGAGAAAGCCCCATCAATCATGAGATAGTAAATGTCATGATCCTATAATAAACGTAGGATGTCAAAACACAAATCATCAATGTGAAAAAGGAAAATGAGATGGTAAAAGGTTGAGTTGACAGAGACGAGTAGACTACAAACCTCTACTAAATTAAAGGACTAGTTGTTGGAAACCATGACCTTGGGTTGCTCACTCAATGGTGGATTGGACAGTGGACTAATGGTGGGTTTGTCGGCTTGGTGGTATCAGGAGTAGCAGTAAACTTTAACGAACGCAAGAAGATCGAACGGCAGGGAATAGCAATCACCAGTGCAAATATTTAGTTACGGTGGTGTTGAAATCCCAAGGTGGGTTACATGGTGCTGGGAGTAACAATAAGCCTTGCACGGTGAACATGAGAAGATCAAACAAGTGAGCAGCAACAAGCACTTATAGGGGAGCAATCAAGTGAGGAGGTGGGTTTGGTGGTGGAGTAGTTGAGCAGGCAAAGTCATGAAGGTGTCGATGGTGATTTCGACAGAGAGAGTGGAGCTATGGGGGAGGTCCGCCTTGGACTTGTCTCTTGGTACCATGGTCGTGGTGGTGTCGTGGAGACAGTGGAGCTGTGACATGTAAAGGAGGTCGTGACCACTTTTCGAGAGCTAATGAATGGTGATTAGGGCTTTTGTTGGGAGTTGGGTGAGGCGCTTCACTACTTCATGTTTATATGTGGGTAAATTGCATTTGACCATTCTATTTTAAGAAAATACATGCCTCACTCAATTGTGTTTTGGGGTCCCAAGTCTTCACAATCGCTAAGAAAATTACAACTTTAGTAAAAAAAAAATTAAAATAATTTACATTGACAAAAAATAGAATTGCATACATACAAGAATTTCATTGTTACTAAAATCTCAAACTATCTTAGCTCAAGGATCCTGTTTGCGTATACGAGACTCCTTGTATATCCAAGGTGAAGACTGAAGACTGTTTGCAATACCAATCTCCCATATTGTTTCCAACTTTATTTTCTCTTGGATCTATACCTGAGAGTTGCAAAATAATTATATCGGGTTAGGTACCATGAGGTTAATGGTCTAATGGACCTTGAGTGCATTGTATGGTTGGATGGTTTTAAACATGGACGAATATTGAATTAAGAGGTTACAGTATCAAGGAACTATTGGATAAAGTTGGTTGCTCTTCGGCGTTATCTCCCTCTAAGAGGTTACTGCTTGTCTCAACAGTCAACTCCCGTCATTCGGCTCAAATGCCAGGCATATGATTCTTTGTGTAGTGATGATAGACAGAAATTTGGTAAGAGGTCTTCTTATCTTGTTTACATCACTTCCTTGTATTCTGATTCAATCGAGAGAAATGCGGAGAAAAGGTCGAAGAAAGAGGGTGGGAACCAACAAGGCTACGACACTACAGAAATGGAAAAAGAAAAGAATATTTTCTTTACCAGAGGAGAGAGAGAGAGAGAGAGAGGGGCTGGTGATTGTAGTAGCGTGAGAATCCCTTCCCAAAATGCTGAAAATCTGAATTGTCTCAAATGCCCATTTGTAATCATTCGATCGAACCCCTAAACTTCCCAACTCTTTCTTTGAATTGGTAATATTATTGTTATCACCAAGATTTGAACTCTAATGGGGGATTGTTGAACTACAAAGCCTTGGTTAACTTATTTACTTGAGTTTGATTATCAAGTTCCCCACTTCACATAGCCCCGTTTGGAACTACGTCTTAAACAACTTTTGTTTTTTTTTTGGTAAACGGTAAATTAATATTAATTTAACCCTTGACTATGCAACTACTACTAAGAGAAGTCAGTATCAAAATACATATTGTTTTCAGAATTACACGTCTGACGGAATTATACGTTCCTTTCAAAAATTGCCTGTCATCAATAGACATTAACAAAAAATTCTGTATCGGTCAAATTATTTCAGTTCGATTAACAAAACATTAATCAAAGTAGATATTGTCGTCAACAGGAGGTAGAGAGGACTGGTTGGAATCTATCACAGGCCTGACATTTTGAGGAACTAGTGGTACTTGTTCTATTTCCCTATTTTGTCTTAAACAACTTTTGTTAAAAAGCGTTTTCTAGAAAAAATAGTTCCAAACAGGTCTTCCATCAAACATTTTTTTTTAAAGATTTCACTAGCCTTTTTATATTTTGAACTAACAAAAAGGCTGTAATATATAGCTTTTGACAAAAAGTTATTTTTTGATTAAAAGTTGTATTTTTAAAAGTAGTTCCAAATAGGATCACTAGTGTTTAGATTAGTGACACCACTGTGCACTGGGTCCAAGGTCCAGAAAAAAAGACTACTGGACCCAGCATCACATCTGGAATGGACTAATCGGACCATTTCAACCCTTGCGACCAGTCCAATAAACGTTTTGTCCTAAACAATATCTTAATAGAATTTCCAAACTAACTGAATCAGTTAATCATTAACAAACCTAATAGCTACCATTTGGTCCTTGCATTTAACGATTAAGTGATTGTTTGGCTTTTAATTTAAATAATCTGAAGTTCAATTTATGCTTTGTAAATTGCTTTTGTATTTTTTTTTAACTTATTTTATAAAATGACCTTTTTATAATATGCTATCATTAAATAAAGTGATATGCATAAAAACCCCAATGGTCCCAACGGTCCCAACCAATTAAAAGTGTGGACCCTGAACTTTAGCGTCGGTACCATCAAAAAATCGGCAAACGGCAAAAGGCTAGCATTTTGATGAAAAAAAAGTAGTAATTACACAATGCAACAACAACAAATTATTTATTTTTTCTAATTTCAAACTAGGTGTAATTGCTTCTTCTTTCTTTTGACTACCTAACAATAAATTAAAATGGCAGAAATTTCTTAACCCAAGTGTTCCATATATATTAAAGATTCCTAATCTACATCATCTACAAAGAGTCATAGACCCACCTCCTTATACTGGCAGAAGAGATTAGTTTACACAACTACTCTCTCATTTTAAACTTACCGTACTCGATTGTTTTTGCATGCGGACTTCGGTCTCGTTTGGCACTGTTCTTTATGGAAAGCTGTTGTTCCAAATAGGTCTTTCTTCTATATATGGCTTTTTCTAGAAAAGCAGTGATCAACTTGTCTGCAGTTTAGACAATGTCTCATTGTCACAGTGGTTGGGAGAACTTTAAACTCGCCACAGGTGCAGATTCGAGTCCTAAGACATGCATAAAAATTACCGTTTACAAAAAAAAAACTTTTCTGCGGCTTATGCTTAAAAGGTAACCGCCAAAAAACCTGTAACATCTAAAGTTTTTTGACTAAAAAGATTATTTTTGATTAAAAATTGTAGTGCAAAGTAGTTCCAAGTGAAGTTTTAGATTGTTGTTTGTTCAATTTTTGGCTTAAGCTTTCGTACAGAACTTGACTTCTAACTAGATGTTTATTATCTTAGCTTTTGTTTTTTTTTTGTCTCATTCTATCTTTCTCCTATATAGGCCTTAATTTTAATTGTTCCATCTTACATATATATTTTTACCTTTTTTGAATTTATATTGTAAGGTTTCAAATCTTGAAGTTTTTAATATTTTAATTTTCATTAAGAACTGTTGCATATTCTAGTTGAAGGCATTTGATTGTATAGTGTTCAAAAGAAACTTCGACTTCAATCAAAATAATATGCAATGAATAAGAAAAGAAATGGATGTGGAGTTAATGAGATAGCAAGGATGCTTGGTGCAGTTTGGATTTCTCTCATGCATCAAATTACTTTTTTTTTTGGACACTCTTCAATTTAACTTAATTCCTATGTATATTGTTAGAACATTCTATTTGCTATCATGTCGTTAAAGTTCTGTTCCAATTTTGTTGTACATATCATTATCTTGTTCTTTGAAGTTATTTATAATTTTCTCCTTTTTTTTATGTTTTATACATTAAAGATGGTTAGCGTACTTGTATTTGTTATCTCCAACAATTACAAGCATTGAATGTGTAGTTATCTTAATAATCTCAGAAACTATGTTAATTTTTTTTTCAATAATTACTAAAATTAGAAGTACTTAGATGTTAAAATATATTTGTTTATAACTAGTAGATATTAAATTCATTCATAATTTGCATTACATTAATTTAAAATTATGAGTGATTGAATGTAGTCTACATTTATTTCAGCAGAAACAATGTAATGTGGTATTGTTTTATACTTATTTTCAGTAATTACAGAATTATACATATATTTGATGTAACATAGTAGTAGAATACATTTAATTGTTTTAGTATATACTAAATATTTTAAAATACTATGATGCATGAGTGACTAAGCATAGATTGTACCTATTTCAGTAAATACAAACTATAGACATTCCGATTTTGAAGCAACTTGTTAACAGATCTTTCAGAAGGACTTGCTCTGGACGTGGTGAACTAAACCACATTTATCAACACCCGAATCTTAGCCAGTATTTCAGACCAACTCAAAACCATAACCCATGATTCAGACACAAGCCAATCATCCAATTGATGGTCCAATTAATCAAAATTCAGACCTATACTGGGTGCACCATTTGAGCACACGAATGTGGAGCACCATGTTGGTGCACCAACATGGCGCACCGCTATGGCGCATCCATGGTGCACTGTCCAGTTTCAGAGTACTATCAATTGATTGCTTAACTTCTCCACTTCTTGTAACCTCCATACATGAGTAGACCAACATGTCATCACCCCAATTGGTATTCCCCTGCTAGCCCTACGTGAGTCCCTTGGTTTCCAAAACTTTTGGGATTCTAAGGTCCTTCATTTCCACCTCCCATAAAGATCTATCCAAGAACTTCTTTAGGTTTTCTTCTTGGCAACCCTGCATTTTGTCCTCAACACACCTTGAGCACTCGTAGCCTAGATCCTTGGGCACTCTTGAACCCTTTCCTAAGCATCCCACACATAGCTTTCACCATACTAGAGTGCAACAAGGGAAGAAGAGAGGATTCCACCAATCGACCTTGCATCCCTACTTGTGAACTCCCTAAGCACTCACCCAGTCATCTACTCCCAACTTCACTAGTGTTCCATCACGACCAGAGCATCTAGAGGGGAAGCACAGCCTGCCCACATCGTTGGGAGACATGCCCAACCATTGCATAGATAATTTTCTATCCATGCTTCATGGTTTATCTATGCTCCTATGTAAATTAGCATTTACCTATTAGGATATCATTGGTTTCTCACTATTTGCATCATGCTCTATTAGTTTTCCTCTTGTTTTCCCTTCCATGTTGCATAGCTTAGTTTTTCAATGGTGGGTTCATTGCTCGTGGGAGGCCGTTTGGCCATTGAACACAGGACATGACCCACCATCGAGCATCATGCCTTCTTATGGCTCGTATCCTCCACTCCTTCCGATCCTCCATGAACACCTCAAGAGCATCCCACAACCCATAGCTATAAGAGTCGGTGAAACCCATCGACAACCCATAAGGGTGAGGAGGACGACTAGAGCTTGGGCAGATCGATGTCTTCACGTTTACATGTTCATTTACATCTAGACATCCTCCACTAATAGCCTTTTCCATGATTGAATGCTTGTCATTAGCCCTTGATAGTTTTTCAGTTTGCTGTCTGAAATAGCGTACTTGGGGCACACCATGTAGGCATACCAGGTTAGAACACTATGATGACACACCATGTTGGCGCACTTGCCTTGTTTCATGGTACAAGCAGATGTTTTGCGTGTTCTCCTAGATGTTTTCGATTCTCATGTTCCTGACATCTTTCCTGGTTGTATGAAGTGAGCTTTTGCATGATTTTTAGCATCATACACTATGTTAGCATTAGACTTGCACCCCGTCAAGCAAGGAGGTTTACTACCCATTATCTTGCGAATCGAGTGTCCAATCGAACTCAATTGGCACAATCTCTTTGTGCCAGTACCTGATTCAAAGTTTAGGTAGCGTGCTTGAGCAATAGATCATGTCCCACACTATTTCTATTTGCATAACATTAGGCATAGAGCACGCAATCATTTACAAGACATGGCATTGCATATTGCTCTAGGACATACAGAAACAAGCATTAAGCCAATATAGCCATATAAGCAAGCGTGAAACTATGAAAGACCGACGTGTCTGGTGTATAGGGCTATCTAATACCTTCCTCATGCGTAATAGGAATCATTACCTAACTTTTTAATGCATAGTAACCTTTCTTTTGGCACGAATCATGCATACTTACATCGTTTTTGCTGTGCTTGTTTTTTGAACGGCTTTCCTTGTCTTCCATTTTTCAAATAGACTAAGTAGCGACTCCAATCTTCTTTAAATCTTTTTTTACTGCTTCTTCACCTTGGTTTTTCCATGACTTTGTTCGGTCTTGTACATTCGGCCTTTCACGCCTCACACAAGTCGTCACCGGCATGGTTACGCAAATAACAAATTTGTATGTACTTTTTACTGAAAATAATGATATACATCTTTTCTTACTTCTACGTAGGATATGTGAAGAAATTTTTTGGGTGAATACACTAACCCATTATATTGTAAAGATTGAAAGATCATCTTTGTTATTGATTATATCCTCAATGGTATCTAGAAAATAATGATTTATGTAATATTCGTAATGAAAGCATGTGAAATTCATACATACATGTGAGAGTTTAACTTTACATAACACGACATGCCACTTAAAGATTACAAATTGGAATGTAGTTACATAAAACTATTTAAATACATGAGTGTAATCTAATCTACACAAGAGTTGTTACTTTCTTCAATAACTTTATTGTCATATCTGTTTTGATAATGTCATATCGTTTGCTTAAGTCAGCATTTTTCCTTTTCTCCTTTTTCTTTCAGTATTTACTGAATCTAAAAGAATTCAACATTTCAATTAGTAATAATAAATAACTACTTTTCAATACAATGAAAGTATATTTTTGGTATTTACTAAATTTAGAATTAATAAATCAAAACATAGGCAGAAGTTTCCAAGTTAGTAACATAAAACTCAATTCCTCATGTAAATAAAATCTATATTTATTGAAAAAAATAGATAACTAATATCTAAAGGTAAAAATTAAATTTTGGAAGGAAAAGAGAGGGATTTTTGTGATCCTAAGAAAGCCAAATTGCCTTTAGCATTTGTGTTGGATCCGACTTCTCGAAATTTAGTGTTGTGTGTTTCCAAGAGATTCAGGATTGGAAAGATATGCTTGTTTTCTCATTGCCCATTCTATAGGTCCATTTGGTAAAGCTTCAACTTTTGAATCCAGTGTAAAAGCTAACTTATGGTTAGAAGTTGTCATACCTCAGCTTCTGGAAATGTAAAGTAATCGCTATTTCAAAAGGGGGACATTTTTTATGTAGGTGCCTACATATAAGGAGTATGTTGGCAACTTTTTATTTTTCATAAAGACATAAGGAAGAAGAAATAACCGTATAGATATACTTATTAGATATCCATAAATACATAGTGAAATTTTCATTTAAATTAAACAACTATTGATTCTTGATTTAAAGGTCTTAACATTCAACATATTTTGTTAAATTCTAACCGTTAAATTTTAGATTAAAAATTAATAATGAATATAATTCAAATTAGGATGAAACCTTAACACATGGTAGATTATATTATACATTAACTAATTATATAATTAAATTTTATTTTAAAAAATAGAAAACTAAAACAAATGGGGTGCCTACAGGAAAATTTTCCTCTAGGCACCTACACAAACCATTTCCTGTTTCAAAGGGGGACATTTTTTATGTAGGTGCCTACATATAAGGAGTATGTTGGCAACTTTTTATTTTTCATAAAGACATAAGGAATAATAAATAACCGTATAGATATACTTATTAGATATCCATAAATACATAGTGAAATTTTCATTTAAATTAAACAACTATTGATTCTTGATTTAAAGGTCTTAACATTCAACATATTTTGTTAAATTCTAACCGTTAAATTTTAGATTA
>JAMKQA010251772.1:0-24588 GCA_024699735.1 Posidonia australis
GAAGCAGAGTTTATTGCAGCTACAGAAGCATGCAAGGAGATGCTGTGGTTGAAGAGAATGTTTGGAGAACTTGGAATGGTGCAGGACAGGTTTGTTCTGCTAGGTGATAACCAAAGTGCTATCCATCTAAGTAAGAATTTGTCTTTTCACTCCAGATCAAAGCATATAAAGGTGCGATATGATTGGATTCGAGATGTTCTGAATGCTAAGGAACTCAAATTCAACAAGGTACATACAGATGATAATGGTGCTGATATGTTCACCAAAATAGTATCAAGAGACAAGCTGAGCATTTGTGCTCAGATTGCAGGCCTTGTGGACTGATCCATGTAGGCAGGCGAAGGGGGAGATTGTTGGGCCATCCTCCACCTCCATGGCGAGATTGGAAAGAAAATCTCAATCTCGAAAAATTAGGGATTGCAATGTGAGAAAAATTAGGGATTACATTGAGAACCACGTGCTGGATCACGCGTCTCCTCTTCACCGGCGACGGCACAACAACAATAGCAACAGTCGGACGGACGAACGTTCCTTTCTTCCTCGCAGCAGCAGTAAAACGCGTGAAAGAAAAAAAATTGCAGCAGCAGCCGTGTGGGAAAAACAGAGGAAGAAACGGCTGCTCCTCTCTCTCTTCTTATCTCTTTTTCTTCAGCCCCTTTTTCTCCTTGTCAAGGCATGTAAATATATCTTGTGTCTGCTTGTGATTGTATGGTTACAGTTTTTTGTTTGCTTCGCCTTAGTGTTTGTTAGGCCCTCGTTTCCCAACAAGTGGCACCCATCGTGGGTGCACGTGGTTCTGTGACAGGGGAGATTCTCATCTACTCCATTGGGTTATATCTCTTCTTTCTTATTATCTCTATTGAAGATTATTTGTGGCTTGTGTTAACATCAAGTTTGAGAACTTGAGAAGAACAGTTGTATTCCCGTGACAGCATAGTGCTGGTTGCTTGGAGCGAGACGGTCCCGTGGTTTTTTCCTTTCCTCACACCGAGGGGGTTTCCACGTAAAAATTTCTTGTGTCTGCTTGTGATTGTTTGGTTACAGTTTTTTGTTTGCTTCGTCTTAGTGTTTGTTAGGCCCTCGTTTCCCAACAAAGACAACTAATAAGAAAACAAGATTGATAAATAACATTAACCTAGTAAATAGTAGGTATCCTTGAATGAAATAGAAGACATGGAACAACCTCCAATAGGGGTCGATGCTTTCTTTCAACAATATCATTTAGTAGGCTATGTAAGGATAAGTAAAATTATGTATAATACTATGATTATCAAGAAAAGAAGAAAAGCATTTGTTACAGAATTCCGTATCATTATCAGTAAGAATAGATTTAATAGCCATAGAGAAGTAGTTTTCCATTTGAGTTTTAAACTTAACAAATATATCGAAAACATCAGATTTATTGATTAAAGGCAAAACCCACGTAAAACAAGAATACTCATCTACAATAGTAACAAAATATCTACATCCATACGATACAACCGAAGAAGAACCCTAGAGATCAATAGAAGTACTTGTAGAGGTTGTTTAGCGACATAACTTGTTGGTTGAAAGGAAAATCTAGTTGCCTTGTTAAGAGAACAAGTGCGACATTTTCTTGATACTGGAGTAGAGGATGTCGAAAATTAATGCGATCATGGCAAAGACTATTGTAAAGAACTGATGTGGATAGATGGCCAAGGCGGGCATGCCGCACTTTATCTGTAGAACAGTAGAATGATATATCTCAATAAGAAAAGGCGAAAATGAAACGTAATACATTCATCTTTAGAACTAGGCCTATTGAGAAGTATTTTGCAGTCAATTTGTCTTTCACACAGAAACCATAATTGTCAAGATTAAAATAATAATAATTATCTTTAGAAAAGAGTAAAATGGAAAGAAGATTTTTAAAGGTGAGAAGTCATATGCTGATTAGCTTCAGAATTGACACATCAAGTGTGAAGATCATCCATCATAAATGTATTGGCAAGCGGTTCAGTACATCGTTAGCCATGAGTTTTAGCACCCACCTCCATCTCTTCCACTGCCACCACTACAGCAGCGCCATCTGTCTCCTCCACCTAACCTCCATCTATGCTTGCATCCTCTACTCCAACTTCCACTATTCCAACTTCCACTACTCCATGTTTAAACTCGCGGAAGCTTGAGAAATGAGATGGAAGAATGAAGATCAAAGAAGAATGGAGAATAGTGAGGAGATTGCTTGCCAAGATGGTTTCTGAATAAAAGCACTCAATGCATTTCATTCTGTTTCATTTAAATAGACAATAACTGCTAAAGACATGGAACACAACCAGAGGAATCGGTACACATTGAATGGGTCAAAACAGAGAACTCGAATGCAACTTCAACACTCCTTGCATTAGAGTTTATGAACTCCAAGCTTTCTCCTGAACAACTGAAAACGTTCTAATGGAAGAGCTTTTGTAAACACGTCAGCCTGTTGCTTTTCAGTTCTGCAATAAACTAGAGAAACCTCACCTAGTCCTTGCATCTCTCGTAATGAGAACAGCTTGATGTTGAAGTGCTAGGTCTTTCAATGAAACACAAGATTCTTTGATATTGATAAAGCTGCTTGATTATCAACTAAAATCTGAGTTGGCCCCTCCTGATGTAGATGTAAGTCAACAAAGATTTTTCGTAACCAAACAGCTTGATTAACTGCTGCATTTGCTGCTATAATTTCGGCTTCTGCAGTAGATTGTGCAACCAACTCTTGTTTCTTCAAGCTCCATGAAAAAATATTTTCACCAACACCAAAACAATAGCCTGACGTGCTCCTTAAGTCATCAATCGATCCTCCAAAATCACTATCAGAAAATCCATATAACACTGGATTACCTGAACTTTGGAATTTCAAACCATAATCCAATGCACCTTTAATATAACGCAGTACTCTCTTTGCAGCAAGCCAATGATCCTGATTAGCACGATGCATAGAACGAGATAGAACACTGACTACAAATTGAATATCTGGTCTGGTTGTAGTCATATATAAAAGACTTCCCACTAGCCGCCTGTATACCTTCTCATCCACTTGCTCAGTTGAAGAAGTTGAAGACAACTTCTCTTTAACATTTAATGGAGTACTCGCAGGATTACAATCCTCCATATTGAACCTTTCAAGAAGTTCCTTGGCATATTTTTGCTGAGGAATTGAAATTTCTACATCATTTTGATTGATCTCCACGCCCAAAAAATATGACAACAGCCCCAAATCGGACATCTGAAAGACTTCTGCAATTTGTCTTTTAAAAACTGCAATAACTTGCATATTGTTGCCAACCATTAATAGATCATCCACCTATAAAGAAATAATTAAAATATGGTGATCTTGAAATTTGAAATATAATGTTGCCTCTGACAAACTTCGTTCAAAGCCTGATTGCACCAGAAATGTATCAATCTTACCATACCAAACTCATGGAGCTTGCTTATGACCATACAATGCGCGTTTGAGCTTGTAAACTTTGGTAGATTGATCAGCTACTATGAATCCACCTAGTTGCTGAATATAAACATCATCGGACAAATCACCACTGAGAAAAGCGGATTTAACATCGAGATGGTGTATCTTCCATCCCAACTGCGCAGAGAGAGCCAGTAGAAGCCATATCATATCCATCCGTGCAACTGGAGCAAAGGTGTTAGTGTAGTCGACACCATGTTCCTGTGAATAACCTTTCACAACCAAGCGGGCTTTATGCCTAAGTATTGAACCATCAGGATTTCGTTTCACCCTGAACACCCACTTGACACCAATAATTTTTTGGTTGTCAGGTGGATTAACCAAATCCCAAGTCCCACTACTTTGAATGGCATCAAATTCTTCTTTCATAGCCCTCTTCCAAGAGGTAGATTTAAGTGCTTGATCTACACTAACAGGCTCAAAATGTGCAATGTTCGATCTTTCATATATTTCAAGCAAAGAACGTGTACCTCGAACCGGTTGATCTTCTTCGTCATCTTCAGATATAGACTCCTCCATGTCTTGATTGAATCCAATCACCTTTGGCATGGTCAACGATTCCTATGATGCAGAGTCCCAGCTCCAACGTCCCGCCTCATCAAATTTGATATCAGTAGATAAAATAATCTTGGATGTTGTTGGTAAATAAACTCTATATAATATAGACTGCCATTTAAAGATTGGACACTCATTGGTCCTGCAAGATCAGAATGTACCAACTGAAGTTGCTCTTTTTCCCTCCACATAGATATTGAGAACTTTATCCTTGAGAGCTTGCCTAATTTACAGGCTCTACAATTAGGCAGGCTGGCAGTTAGTGAAGGTAGCCCTTCACCTAAATTTGAAGTCTTCAATTTATTCATTTGATCGAAATTGCAATGCCCCAACCGATGATGCCATGTAATTGTCACGTCCACTACTGAAGAATAAGCCTCACAATAATCCTTTTGAACATTGAGATGAAAGCTTCTCCCTTTTATTTTAATTTTAAATAAAGGCTGGCCAGAAATATCAGTTATACAACAGTGATGATCTTCAAAAATAAGCCTATAATTTTTTTCCCAACAGTTGACCAACACTTAAGAGATTTTGATCAATATCAGGTACGAGTAACACATCAGATAATTGTATGACATCTGGTTACTGGCTGATGGATAGTGGTTGCACCAACCACATGACATCTTTTTAGCCATTTAAATCCAACATCTCATGCTAGAGTGAGGATCGGCAATGACAGTTTCATTCATGTTACTGGTAAAGGTACCGACACCGTTACTCTTTCAACAAATACTGGTTATAAGCAATTATGTGATGTGTTACTCGTACCTGATATTGATCAAAATCTCTTTAGTGTTGATCAACTGCTGGGAAAAAATTACGTGTTTACAAAAGCTCTTCCATTAGAATGTTTTTAGTTTTTTCAGGAGAAATCTTGGAGTTCATAAACTCTAAAGCAAGGAGGAGTGTTGAAGTTGCATTTGAGTTCTCTGTTTTGACCCATTCAATGTGTACCGATTCCTCTGGTTTTTAGAAGCTCGAACTCACATATCAAATTTAAGACTTTCATCCCCTTGATACGTTCGTCTCCTGCATATTCTTCACGGAGGAAGTCCCAGATTTGTTTTGTAGATTGAATCGCCATCACCCTGGAAAAGATCGTTGGAGTTACTGCTGCAAATACGCTAACTTTTGCCTTGCACTTCCTGGTATTGTTTTCCTTATGATTCTTGATCTGCGCCACAGTTGGATTCGTCGGAAGAGGATTAATAACATAATCATCTTCGATAAACTCCCATAAATCTGCAGCCTCAAGAAAAACTTGCATTTTGATGGCCCAATGTTGGTAATTGTCGCCATCAAATATTGGTGGAGCAAGGTGGTTTAATCCTTCGTTGTTTTCCATGGAAGGAAACATTGCTCACAGTAGAAGACCGCCCACAAAGATGGCTCTGATACCACCTGTTTAAACTCGCGGAAGCTTTAGAAATGAGATGGAAGAATGAAGATCAAAGAAGAATGGAGAATAGTGAGGAGAAAGCACACAACACATTTCATTCTGTTTCAGTTAAATAGACAACAACTGGAAATATAACTAACCACACGTTCTATAAGAACGTGTCTAACAAAGAAATAATTTAAATAACTGAAAACATAAAACAGGGAAACAAATCGCTAAAGACATGGGACACAACCAGAAAGAACGTAGTCTCGTGGAATTCCATGCAGTAACACCAATTGGGTCATTTATCTAGATGTTTTTTTTCCAAAAACAATGAACAACTTCTTGTGATTTTAAACTTAAAAAAGTTGTTGATAGAAAAACTATATTATATAGAATTTGACAAAAAAGGCTGACTTTTGATTGAAATTGTAGGTCCAAAAGTAATTCTAATTAGGTTAGTAGTATGGTCTTGGCCGAAACTCAACAGTCTAATTGACAGAATGACGAAGACTCATGATTAGGTTTTAAAATGCAAGTTTCTTTGGAAATTGCTGCCAAATGTTGTGACATCATGCGGACTTGCTATCTTCCCACCGGTTCTATCAAAAGTCTCCTACATGCTTCCAATTGTTTTATTAACAATGTGTTATCTTTACCAAAAAATGCACAGATTTGTATAGCTCGAAGAGAATACTACGACCCGCAGATGGTTCGAGGACGTATACATTTTTTCTAGCTCGAATGGTTATGAGGACGGTAACGAGAGCAACTCGATTACCTCCATTAATTTCAATAAAATGAAGTGCTAACGGGAAGCGTAAATCAACGTAGCAACAACCTAAGATCTGAATCAGGCACCTACAGGGAGATGCTGCTCCTGTCATGAACGTCGTCGTCTATGAGCTTCGGCACCCACCGCACGGCTGAGCGCCGGATCCTCCGCCTCCTCCACAGCCACCGCGGCGCTGCCTTCCATCTCCCTCACCTTACCTCCATCCACGCCCACATCCTTCGCCTCAACCTCCACTGCTCCAACCTCCTCCTCTCCCACCTCGTCTCCGTCTGCGCCTCCCTCGGCCACGCCTCCTACGCCCACCGCGTCTTCCTCCACTCCCGCCACCCTAACATCCTCCTCTTCAACTCCGTCATCAAGGCCCACTCCCTCTCCCCTCCCACCTCGCAGCAGTCGCTCAACTCCTTCTCCCAGATGAGAGCCCGTGGCATCTACCCCGACAGGTCAAGTACAGCAACAAGAAGAAGAAACAAGAGTCTTCTGTTTTGACGTGATTCTTGATGTCGGTAATGGAAAATGAGATGCGGTTATGTTGTTGTTTTGTGAAATGTTCGATCTTTGTGGCAGGTTCACGTTTTCTCCGTTGCTTAAGGCATGTGCCAATCTGGTAGACGTCGCGGCCGGCCGTGGCCTTCATGCTGAGGTTATTGTGGCAGGAGTGGAGTTTCACCAGAGTGTTCAGGTTGGGCTTGTAGAATTGTACTCTTCGTGTGGACAGATGGAAGATGCACGGAAGATGTTTGATCTTATGCCTGAGAAGCATGTTGTTGTCTGGAATTTGATGATCAGGGGGTTCTGCTGTCGTGGGGAGGATGGTTTGGATTGTGCGTATCGGATGTTCAGGGAAATGAGTGAAAGAAATGTCGTCACATGGAACACCATGATAGGGGGTTTGGCCCGTGGTGGGCGAGATGAGGAAGCTCTGGGGCTTTTTCGGGAAATGTGGGATGTTGGGGTTGAACCGGATGATGCCACCTTGGTCACTGTCTTGCCTGTGTGTGCGCACGTTGGGGCGCTTGATGTTGGGAGGTGGATTCATTCGTATGCAGATAGGGAAGGGTTCTCCAAGGATGTTGTCAATGTCGGCAACTCCTTGATTGACATGTACTGTAAGTGTGGGGATTTGAAGAGTGCAGGCTCAGTCTTTCAAAACATGGCGAGGAAGAATGTAGTCTCGTGGAACGCCATGATAGTAGGACTGGCATTTAATGGTGAAGGTGAGGCTGGTGTTAATATGTTTGAAGAGATGAAGAGACATGGGGTATTACCAAATGCGGTGACTTATATTGGGGCTCTTGGATGTTGCACTCATGCAGGATTAGTACAGAGAGGCTGGGAATTTTTTGAGTCAATGGTTAATGAGCATGGCATTGAAGCAAGACTTGAACACTATGGGTGCATGGTTGATCTTCTTGGTCGTGGGGGGCATGTGAAAGAGGCTTTTGATTTGATCAGAGGCATGCCGATGAAACCAAGTGCTGCAATATGGGGTGCATTGCTCAATGCGTCTAGGATCCACACCAATCTTGATATTGTGGAACATGCAACTAAGGAACTCATTGACATCGAACCATGGAACTCTGGCAACTATGTTTTATTGTCGAACATTTATTCAGAAGCAGGGCGGTGGGTTGATGTGGAGAAGGTGAGGCTAATGATGAAGGAAAACAATGTCCTGAAGTCACCTGGGCAGAGCTTGGTAGAAACAAAATGAGTGTTGTTGGAGGATATGATTAGGTAATACTTCAATGAGATGTATGAAATCCTCGTCACTAGCTAGAGTGCTGCAATGACATCAAAACTTCCATTTCGAGCTGCTTCCTGAGAAAAAGAAACAATCTCCTGTTTTAGCAAATCCTGTTATAGAATCAGGATAGTATGTTCTTGGAGTACAGTTATTGAATCTCTTATAACTTCCATAGTCAGGACAATTCAGAGAAATCGAAAAATGTACCAGTCAGGGACCTAACTGAGATATTATTCCTTTCCCGGCAAAAGTGATATGGGTAAAATTCATTTCCAGAACAAAAAATTTAAGGGCTTTCCAGAAAAAAGAGGTACTCTTCAATGTCTGATTATTATGACACATGTTCTTCTAGGTTTTTTCTGTTCTCTTGAATCTTGCTATCGTTGAGTCCAAACAAGCACCCTTCATTTAAACATTCAGTTTCCATGTAGAACCATTTCTTGAATTATATTAGGCAAAGAACGTTGCCCATTTTATTGATCAGTTTCTCTCATAGTCCATGCATGCGTGAAGTTCAACAACACTCTTCAATCAAATGCTCATTACAATGAAAGACATTTCTATCTCTGTCTCTCTGATTGTTAGCAATTATAGGCACATTGACATCCGTAGGTGCCAAGAGGAGTACTGGGTATGCAAGTGGCCGTGGCTGCTACATTCGGACGTTTTGTGAAGCAATTCTGTTGACATGTGAGTAGAGTACCACAGGGACTACTTTCTATGCACCTGTCTTGATCAATCAATCGGCGAAGGTTCGATCAATCAATACGGCAACTGATCGCCAAGGTGACAATCAATCGATGAAGGCAGATTGATCAATGAAGTTCGATCAGCTGAAGGACCAACTGATCGTTCAACCAAGAGTCAGTTGAGCGATCATTCGTATGACAAGACCCTTTATGGTCATCAATTACTTATGTTGGTTTGTAATCAACTTCTCATGTTAATGGGTATTCACAAGATCTATATATATTCATGTTGATCATCATTAGCAAAGAGATAAATTTATTCATGAGAGTTAATTTAAAGAAGCAAGTCCTTCTATCTTCATCTTATGGGTGTAATTGGACATTTGGAAATTCTTCTTCTTCCATTTTTTTTTTCTTCTCTCATATTGTACTTTATTTGTTGTTTAGTGGATGTTGTACCTCTCCTCTCGTGGACATAGATTAGCACATTGTTGATCGAATCTTGTAAATTTCTTATGTTTGCAATTATGTTCTTAATCTTGTTTCTCTTTTGCTCGGTTGGTCCATACTTAAATCCCAATAAATTGGTATCAGAACATTGTTGATTATGTCGACCCAATTCAAGATCGAGAAGTTCGATCGCATAGTAAGCTTTGGCCCTTGGTAAGGTAAGATGCGAGTTCTCCTTGTTTAACAAGTGTTATAGAAGGCACTTTTAGGAATTGACAAGATGTCAACATCTATGTTGGATGTTGAGAAATAGGAGATAGATGAGAAGATGTTAGCAACAATACAACTGTCGTAATCAAACGAAGTCATGAGAGAGGTAGTCAATGAGAAGACTACTACAAATTTGTGATTAAAATTAGAGTCTCTTTATATGATCGAATTTCTTACTAACAAAATTCATCTAAAGAAGTTTTTTTCCCTTTATATGTTAGAAAGTACGTCTCTGAAAGTTCACTTAGATAAATTTAATTTTATTGTCATTGATCTGGAAAACTGTAATGTTGAGGTAGAAGATAAAGATCAAGCTATTCTCTTGTCGTGCATGTTACCTCCCTCATATAAAACTTCCAAGAGATTATGTTGGTTTGGAAGGAAATGATCTTCATAAAGGAGGTCAAAGTAGTACTATTCTCAAAGGAGCTGATTGATAAAGAGTTTATGAGTTCTTCCCAAGGCTAGGTTGAGGCTTTAGTTATGAGGGGTCGATTGAAGCAATGGTCAAGCAACAATTGATTGGTCACGACTAGTAGTCAATTGGTCACTCAGTCCAAATCGAGGAACTAGTACAAGTCTTGCAAATACTATAAGAAGAAGGGCAACACTATTGATGAATGTTTCAAGTTGAAAAATAAAAATCAACAAAGAGAAGCATGATGATGAGTAGCCTATTGAAGCCAATGTGGTGACCAAAGATGAGTATATTATTCTTGTCACCACGTCTGCAAGATCCAAGGATGACTTGATTCTAGTTGTTCTTACCACATGATGCCCAACAAAGAGTTATTCTCCACGTATGAATCAATTAAAGGAGGAGTTGTGATCATGGAAAATAACTTAGTCTATCAAATGGTTGGGAAAGGATTGATTAGAATCATGATGTTCGATGGCATAGTTCAAATGCTAATGATGTTCGATGTTTGTCATCTCACTTGGTACCTTTGAATTAGACAAGAATAAGTTCACTGGCGATAATGGAGTACTAAGGATCAGTAATGGTGCTCTTGTCCTAATGAAAGTAGGTCGATAAGGAAACCTATTGTCACATCCATGATCTTTGCTTGCGCTTTCAAATTATGTATGTGTGTGAGTTGCATGTTCTAAGCATGGGTTCCCAACACGTACTCCTAGCACATATTGCTCACATGCTGTGTGGGCCAGCATGCGGTAAGTTGTGAGCTGTGGCTTTGGGATTTAGTTAACTCACTTGATTTGAATTGGTAGTTGTGATGGAATCAAGAATATTTTGAGTGGGAGGTCTCTGATGTGATTAGTGGGTTGATGATGCTAACCTCATTGAATTTTATTGATAATTCCAAGGATTATTTTGTAGGCACCTTATGGTGATTGTCTGGTCCCTTGTACTAGCAGATTGCATGAGATTGTGCGAGTAGTGCATGCTTAGTGTTTATGTGGTGTGTTGACACTTTTCCTGCACCATGTAATGGTTGATGTAAGTGTTGGGTGGTTGTTGTCGAATAAGTGTGGTATTGTTGCGTATGTTGTGCCTGTCCCTTCACTTATTTTAAGATTTTAGGCTGTTAAAGAAGGGGTGGGTTGCATCCTTAAGACACACACATACACACACACATGCACACTCATACAATGGTGTACATGAGAAGATAAGAAGAGAAAGGAGGAGGAGGGGCTAGCTGTTGGAGAGACAAAAACGAAGAGAAAAGAGAAGAGAGATCGGGAGAGAAAGGGACTGAGAGAGAAGGGACCTATGCGAGATGGAGAGAGAGGGAGCTGCTACTAGAGCTACTGCCACTACTATTGTCACTACCACCGCCACTGTCCTTATAACATCAGTAGTAGCATTTGAGTTTTGGCTTCTGTCATTGTAGTTTGATCTTGCTACCTTCGTTTACTTATACCTCAAGATTTAGATATCAGATTTTAGTGTTTGTAGTTTACTGTTCACTGTGAATTAGTTGTGTGAAATGTTTTATTGATATCTTAAGGTTTAGATGTTGGATTTTTGTGTTTTAATAGGCGTTAGAAAGATAATTTTACGTCTTTCTAATAATATATGATGTGAACTTTTACAGTTGAGTTTTGGACTCTGAATCCAATCAGTAGCAGTATATGGGTTCTGATTTCTGTCATTGCAATTTTGATCTTGTTGCTTTCATTTAATTATACCTCGAGATTTAGATATTGGATTTTGGTATTTAAATAGGCGTTAGAAAGGTGATTTTGAGACCTTTAAATTGATTTTGGTGGCGAGCTTGATGATCAAGGAGTAGACCATGTTGGAGGATCTGGTGAGCTGCAAGCCAAAAGCTCGGGAACGATTGGTGTCTAGGTGGCTAACCTGTTTGTTCACCCTAAGCTAGTGGAATTCATCGTTGCCTGTCAATAGTTGGATCTGTTTGTTCAAGCTGTGCTTGAGAAGTTGGAGGTTGGTGAAAAGTCTCATTTCTCTGTTGGGACATATAGAGAGCTGAGATATGATACGTGCCTGTATGTGCCCCAGCATGAGAATGCTAGGGAGAGAATGCTCAATGAAGCGCATTGGTTCAGGTACACTATTCACCTTAGGAGTACGAAAATATATCAGGATATGAAACAGAACTTTTGGTGGCCTAACATGAAGAGGAATGTTGCTGAGTATGTAACAAGGTATGCAACTTGTCAGCTGTTCAAAGCAGAGCCATCCATAACTTTTGTGGTCAATCTAAGTAATGTGAATGGTTTTTGTTGTTTAAATTAACCTATAGTTGATTGAAATAATTCTCATAACGTTGCAACAAAATCATTTACTTGTCTTTCCGAAGTTTGAAAACAACTCTAGTTTCCACCATGTCAAAGTCAGGCCATCCTTCTATAAGAATATACATTTAGTATGTTGTGCAATTACACCCTTGTGGCAATGAACTTTCCAGCCTTTCAAAATATTTAGTATGTACAAAAGATGGGAATGTATACAATATTTTGAATCTTCTTAACAATACCAATCAATCCTGGTCTTGGATTCTCTTCCAAGTACCATTGTTGTTTTGTTACCTCTCTTCTTGATGCAATTTGTTTGTTTGCTTAGCTTGGCTGCACAATATTTTTCTTCACTCTAGTACTGTTTGTTCTTCCTATTCTTTTCACCCCCTCCCTAGCATTGTGATTGTTTCCTCAACAACTCACCACTACTAGACATGGCTCAACCACTCCCTATATCTGCCCCATTCTCCTACATTCTAATCTGTATAGATTGCCGCAGTTGTAGCAGCAGCAGCAGCTAATTAATTTCCTCTAGCTAGGGTTTCTTTCTACTGTTAAATATTCCTCTTCAAAGTTTGTATTATATCAACAACTGTAGCTAGGATTCTTGAGTTCTAAGATTGAATCTTCTATCTTTTATTTACATAATATATCATGTGGATTCAATTAATTTCCTCTAGCTAGGGTTTCTTTCTACTGTTAAATATTCCTCTTCAAAGTTCATATTATATCAACAACTGTAGCTAGGATTCTTGAGTTCTAAGATCGAATCTTCTGTCTTTTATTTACATAATATATCATGTGGATTCTAGTACATTATCCTAAAGTTTTATCCTTCCACCTTCATTTGGTTGTTAGCTTTGTTAGGGGTAGGGGTTTCCACAATATTCAAAAAAATCTACAAGCAAGTGGTTTGATTGTTGGGAGTGGAGGGATAAGGTCTCTTGAGTCCCAAGATTGGAACTTCCATCCCTTATTTTCTCGATGTCATAACATGTAGGTTCTTGTACATCACGCTGAGGTTTTAACCATCTGCTACACTTAGTTGTCAGCTTTGGTGGGGCATAGAAGTTAAACCATGCCTTTAAAGTTGCTTACAATTAGCTTGAAATTTTAAGAAGAACGACTTCTGAGGTACTCAAGTGGCCCTAAGAAGTACTTTCCTTGGACCGCAGTCTCCTAGTGTCTTTTACAGGATTTGCAGCGAGCTTGTAGCCATTGGTGCGACACGAGTACTTACCTTGAAGGCAAAAACTTCATCAATGGGTGTAGAACAACATGGAGTGGTAAAGATATGGTGTGGGATGGAGACCTGTTGTCAGGTCTCCATCTCGAAGGGAAACCAAGTTTTGTGACTTCAACTATGGTAGCTACGCCTTCTTGACTGATAAGGAGCCTCTCATCTTCAACACATTTGATCTCTCCTTTAATTCAAACTAAAACCAAAATAAAACCTAAATCTAAAAAATAATAATAATAAAACAAATCAAAAATAAAACCAAACCTAAAATAAACCTACAAAAAATAAATAAAAATAAACCAAGACTGAAAGAAATTTAAATCAAATCAAAAGATAAAAATGAGCACAAATCCAATAAGCCCGCACCATAAGGCAACCCAACCCAAATCCTATCCCATGACCACTACTTAAACCCATCCCACGTAACCCTAGTACGAACTAATCCTTACCACCCATGCAAATTCTAGGATACATCCTACACTTCTCATGTAAAACCCTATCCAATATAAACCTACCCACATAAGAAGAAAAGGCAGCTTGAGAACTTTGGCACTTCGAAGAAGAGAGGGAGGCACGTAAGAGATAGAGAGAGAAGGAAATCCTAAGAGAAAAAGAAGAGAAACAACTAAGAGCCCTAGCCTCCACGTGAAAGGGGGGGGAGAAGGATACGTCCATCGCAGCCCCCTGCCATCCTCCACGTCCCACAGCCACCGTCGTCGTCGGAGGTCATCAAAAATCATCACCACGTAGGTATATCTTGTATCTTCATTAGGTTTGACTATATGAATGTTGTTTTCGTAGTTTCAATGCATATCAGTGTATATTCAAAGCTTTTCTCGCTGTTTCATCTCAGTTTTATGAGTTACACTTGTTTTCCGACAATGGGTCGTCGTCACACGACGATAAGTCACTGTCCACGCGTGGTTATTGGCCCATGAGCGTGGGTGGTTGTCCCTCTCCCTCGTTCTCGCATGCATAGGCCTTCCTCCATTCCTGTAGCCACATGAACTCGACGTTCACATGCACCATGTCCAAAACAGGCCACCTTCTGCCCACACCCGTCGCCACGAAGCCAACCCTGTCAAACCCATGCAAAGCCTGTGGAGGGAGAGATAATCCATGCGAATCCAGACACCCACAGTGTAATGACCCGAACCCAGGCATGTTACCTAAATCATAGTATCATAAGCAAAATTACACTAATTACAGTAAAATTAAATAACTGTAATTAAGGCTCACCTCCAGGAAGCAATGTGCGGTTAGAAGCTCCGACTCCAGCACTGGAACTCAATTGCACTTAATCTGCACTTGAAAACCAAACAAGCACGCATGAGTGACATCTAAGTCACTCAGTACGCGCCCCAAACACAAAAACAACAAAAATCCAACGAAAAGCCAAAAACTCAACTTTCAATTTATAAAACTTAGTTTTCTTTGAAAATCTCTTTTAAAACATCCTTGTCCTTTCTTTTGAAATCATTTGGGAATCTGTTCCCAGGGTCGTACTCTTTTTTAAAACTCACTTTTCCTTTTTCTTTTAGAATTTTTGAAAATCATTTCCAAAGCCATGTTCCTTTTCAAAAATCTATCTTTCTCCTTTATTGCTTGGGATTTCTTCCCAAGACCAAGGCCACTTTCAAAACTCGTATCTCTGACCAGATCCAGCCTAAAACACAATACTTCTAGAGCTCAAAACCAAAATCATAAATATCGGCTGGTAACTGGTTAAAGCACAATCATTATTTTATTCCAGGATTTTAGGACCATTCATAAGTCCAATCCTAGCCAAACCACATTCTTTTTATTTCTCAAAATCACATTCTTTTCTTATTCATTTCCACTTTTCTTTACTGATGTTACCTTGATCAGGGGTACCTAGACACACAAGTAGGAAGTGAGGACACCATTGCCCCTACTCCTCTGTACTGTCGCAGTGAAATTCCCCATGCAAGATGCCACTGCTCCAGCCAACCAGCCTCAATCTCTTTCATATATGCACGGGGATACGTCTTTATCTGACGCCCCATCGGTGACCCGAACAACTAGGTACAATGACCCAGGCTCAGCTTACACTGTCGGTGACCCGAACAACTAGGTTCAATAACCTAGGCTTAGTCTACACTGTCCCAAGCTCGGTGACCCAAACAACTAGGTTCAACAGCCTAGGCTCAGCCTACACCGTCTCAAGCTCGGCAACCACAGTCGTGTCTGGCAACTAGTTTCAAAGGAGCCTTATGCTCCCACCACGTTGTCGACACCAACCTCCGTGGTTCCTCAACACATTATTAGTGTTTCATTTTCAAAACTCTTTAAGCTTTCTCTTTCAAAATCATTTTCATTTTCATTTTTTTTTATTGCAGGAATCTGTTTCCATGCAACACATGACCCTCCACTGGGATCTGAACTTAAATCATGAAAAACCACATGTTTTAAAATCACAATTGGGTCTCGTGCCCAAAACCACACAAAATCAACCATTTTATTCATTTATAGGGTCTAAAACCCAAACCATGCATAAATCCACTTATTTGGGTTTTATATTCCTCCATGTCATCTACATGGGGAAAACATTACCAACACATACTTTACATGCCTTTTAAATCATTTATCCTTCATTTTATATTCACATTTATATATTTCAGGATCAGGGCAAAATCGACAGAATGAATTTCAGGTTCGGTATACCGAAAATCCCTGATTCGTTATACCGAACATTTTCAGCATACTGAAACTCCCTGTTTCGGTCGACTAGTTGATTTCGGTCTACCAAAACAAGGTATTCTGGCTTAATCTGTCAAGATTTCGGTATACTGAATTCAATTCGGCATACCGAATTTCCCGCAACAGGGTATTCCCTATTTCAGTCGACGAAATTGCTGAAAGTGGGAGCCTCGATCAGACTTCCCAAACACACATCACAAATTACTAATAAATCATGGGGTGTAGACCCATGAGTCTACTTCAAAATCCCTCAACCCAATCATGATTTCATTAACCACACAATCCACATGAAAATCGCAAAGGGATGAGACTTAGAACGGCTACTGGAGCCTTCATCCCAAAATCTTACATATTCCTACAAATTTCCATCATAACCGCATGATATCTATGTTTCCATGCTATTCAGCTCATTCTCATCAATTCCCTTATTTTTCTAAGATTTTATATGCATTTTTCATCATTTTCATGCAATTGACTCATATTCAAGATAATGTAGAACAGGGGGAAAGGAGGAGTCGTGTACCTTTGCGGCGAGCCTTCCAGCACACTAACGATTCTCCCCGCACTCTGGCGCAGCCCCAGCGAAGCTTCCTCCTCTGGTGGACCACACCTCCAGCTGCACGCGTTGTTCTTCCTCTCCTCCTTCTCCCTCGCATCATCGTCTCTCTCTTCCACTCGCTTCCGCCTCCCTTTATCTCCTCCTCCTTCCACGTCGTGCCGGCCACCCATCATGTAGGAGAAGACGGGAAGGCACGAGCCAGCGTTGTTGGTGGCACGGGCTGGTGGAGGAAGAAGGGGAAGAAGACGGGGATGAGCTGAGCTTGTGAGTGAGAGAAGGAGAAAAAGAAAGAAAGAAAAGAGGAAAGAACGAGCACGTAAATCAAGGCGACTGTGCATCCTCAAATTGGACTCCACATTGGTCCCAAATCACAAACAGATTATCTATTAATAAATCATTCATACAATATTACAATTAATTATATGGTTTACAATTAAAAATGGATAAGCAGGCCCAGATGTCACACACAGCCTAGTTATCCTCCTCCTCCTTCCTGCCGAATCAACCTGTATCCACCACAAACCTAGCAAGCCCGTCATGGCCTCCCTAGCCACCCTTAGTAGACCTTCCTCCTCTACAACCCAACATAGTCCACCAAAATACAAGCCATGTCTTCCTACAAGAGAGAGAGAGAGAGAGAGAGAGAGAGGAGGGAGGCAGAGAAAGAGAGAGAAACTGAGCCTCCAACCAAATCCCTAACACACATATCAAAGAGAGAGAGAGAGAGAGAGGGAGAGAAAAGAAACTAGACCTGCAACCCTAGGACAACCTTGCATGCGAGAAGAGGAAGACAACTTCCAGTTGCCAGAATTGGAGGTGACCGATCTCGTCGCCACACCCATAGGCGAAGAGATCAGGCACTGTCACATTGGCGACAGATTTTTTTAATATATTTTTCCTACAGGCTTTGGTTTTTTTTACTATTTGTATTGATTTTCATTGCCTGTAGTAGTGATTTGAATAAATAAAATTTATAACAATCCTGTCCACTATTATTTTGACTTTTTTTAATGGTTTCTAGGGTTGTTTTCTGTCCATTGATAGGGTGGAAACTATCTACTTGACAGCAAGGGTATAATTCTTTAGGATTTACTATCTGGTTTGACCAACTGAGTAGAGCGAACCTGGATCAGTGCAAATCGCGTACCAATACTCTGTCTCAGTTGTGATTATTAGGTTAGGGAACCTAAGATGTCCTAAGGACTTGTTTCAAATTATACTTTTCTCCCTAAGTCTACAACAAACCATAGTAGAAACTTGATATCTTATTGTTTGGTGTTTATTTATTGCTTTATGGTTTGCTAGGATCGATAGTTGCGGGCCCCTCTCTAGAGAGACAAACCTGCAGCCTAGGCCCTCTTGGTGGACCCTAACGAAGATCAAGGAGTGGTACCAATGAGCCCAAATCCTACTGAGTACCCCCTAGAACCCCTAAAATCAACTTCACTCTTGCCATAGGAACCTACATGATTGAGAAACACATAGATTAATCAAGCCATTAAATAAATATCTGAACCTGTTAAAATCGACGTTTTCTCTGAAACTTAGTTGCTTAAATAGATTTATTTGATGTTTGATCTGTCGAAGACAGATCTGGGCTGCTGGACCGGTCTGAGACATGTGCCATCAGACAGAATGGCGATGCCCCTCGTCGCCCAATAGGGTGGCGACAAGACTTGACGCCACAGTAATAGGCGACGTCGAGAGGTTCATTCTGTTTGACTTGTTTGTCGGATGATATGTGTTATGAGTATGTTGACATTTTACATAAATCTCTGTATGGCCTTGCATTATTTGTTTGCGCATATCTTGTCGCTTATTCACCAATGTTCATGCCTAATTCAATTTGATAAGTTTCGATCAACGTTTTCCCTATTTTACCTGCATCAGCGTAGCATTAAACATTGTGCCCGTTCGGGCATATATTAATGACATCCATGCATTGCATATTGTACATCTCTCAAGGGTGTACAATAATCGATGTAATCACCTACATCATGTCCCGAACCGTATTTCATGCATTGCGCCCAAGAGCGTATAGTAAATAACATTCATACTAACATAATGTCCCATACATTGCACGCATCGTTTTCCATTGTATTTCTTTTGGACTTTTTGCAATCATCTTTAGGGCAATGATATTTACTGTGTCGAGTTCTTGTGGATCGTCGATCTAGAGCTCGTGCAGTGTGGTTGAGCATTAGGTTGCATGGTTCTTACCTCTCGCATTTCGATTGTTTTTGCATGGCATGAAGCACACATCTATCTTAGTCACAAGCAAGCATACATTCGCATGTGCTACACACACGAGCGGAAAAAGCACAAAAAGTTTGATTCCTTGGACGTACGAGAGTGCCTAACACCTTCCCCGTGCATAACATGAGTCTTTACTCGTTTCTCTACTTGCAATGATCTATGTGTTATCCATTGGCATTGGAGTCATTTCTTTTGTTTGTTTTTGTTTTGCATCGCATTGCATCTTTTCAGTTTTCCTCGTCTATCCATTAAATAGACTAGGTGGTGACTTCTTTTATTCATTTGTTTTGGTTTTACATGTTTTCCAGTATTTTCGAATCGAATGTCCCTTTCCTTGGAATCACCGCTTCTCGTCGTGGCCCTATTGGTCTCTCCTCCGCATCAGCATGGTCACAATAGCCTTTCAAAATATTGTTCTATTTGCATGGACAAAATAAGTTATGTTTTTATATTTAGAAAATATGAAATTGTATGCTTTTCTAATTTATTATTCAATTCTTTGCAGGATGAAGTACGACGAGGTCAGCAATCTAAGTTGAATTTTTTGTCACAAGTCTTTATCAAATTAATACTTCTTTTTATGATAAATTACTGAGTTAGTTTTTCTTTTTTGTTATTTGTATGTTTTTTTGTTAACGGTTTAAGTGAATTTTTATACATGTCCTAGGATTCGAACCCGGGACCTGTGGCTAGTTTAAAGTTCTCCCAGCCACTGTGACAATGAGACATTGTCTTTTGTTGTTTGTAAGTTGGGAGCAGTATTTCATCTGCATTTCATCCATGAAGTCCAATTTTTTTTATTTTTATGATTGATATCTGTTACAATTTTTTTGTACTTGACATTGTTATGATAGATATCTATTTGGCATAATGTTAGATGTATAACCTCAATTGTGTACTTTTCATAGATATACTCGTGTATATATGTACGATGTTATACAATTATTGTATTTATGAATCTATTTCAACTTGTATTACAATTTTTTTTTCACATGGTATTTAATTAATTATGTTGTTGCAAGTTGACTCATAATTTAAATAGGATTTCAAAAACATTACGAATTGTTTTTTGTAAAAAAAAATAATTAATAAGATACCGACGGAAATATTAATAAGATATCGACGAAATTTTCATCGATATATAAAATAATATCAGATGGAATAACTGTCGCTAAAAATATAAATTATTGACGATTTTTCCGTCGACAAAGTTTTCATTTATCAACTGAAATTCCGTCGTTATAATTATTCGACAAAAATTCCATCGGCAAAAGTTTTTCTTACCGACAGAATTTCCGTCGTTATATTTTAAAACATATTCTAATAATTAATAATGGGAAAAAAATTTATTGACGGAAATTTCAAAAATTTTGTTGCTAAATGAGAATACCGATGACTATTATGACTATGGAACTTTACTGATAAAATATTTATCGATATTTAAATTTATCGACGGAATTCCTATTATATCGACAAAATTTCCGTCGGTAAATGCATTAGTAAATTACAATTTTGTTGTAGTACTAGTGCGATGGGTAACAAGAAACTTGATTTGAGTGAATTACATCTGATGCCTTTTCTTCTTGCATATTAACAGCCTTAACCATTTTACATTCATAATCACTCTTTACTGATTTGGTTTCACTTCATGATCAATTTGATCATGTCCACATGCAGTTTTGAGATGATGACTTCTCCAAACATGGAATTGCAAACAACACACCTGGATTAGACTAAAACGTTGTTTTATTATGTAAAGACTAATAAACAGTTTTCTGCCGAACCAAAGACCCACTAGGCCACATCTAGCCCAAATGTGCTTGCTACATTAATTCATAACATGTATCGGAATAAGAACATCAAATCGCAGGTTTGTCTTCTTCCATAGGAAGGTGCGAAATTTGGAGATAATCAGAGGAACCAAACCAGCAAGGCACAGCTCAAGATTGCCATCAAAGATGCTATGGGGACAGCAAGTCTGTCTCCGTGGTCATAGTCATAATAGCCTCCAGAGTAATCACCTCCCCATCTGCTGTTTATGCGTTCGAGAGTGTTGAAGTCACCTGAACAACAAAAGAGGATTCATCAATGTGTGGGTGCAATCAAGCTTTCTTACCGCAGAAACACAACCATCCTCATGGAAGAGAAGAGTGCTTGCCTCTTCTACTACCATGGCCACATCCAGTTTTGAGGCAATATCTCACGTCCCTCGTTGATGCTCCGTTGTAAAACTGGAAGTTGTATAGTATGCCATCGATGCAGCTCAGCACTAGTTTCGTCTCATCTAGGCAGGGGCCATTGCAGTAGTCGTCAGTTGCTTGTCGAGGGACATTGATTGTTCCTTCTGCGCTCAGCCTGTAGGACTCTTGGCAACTGCTGTATACCTTTATCATTTAATTGAAAGGCACAAAGTTATATTTCAAAATCGTACACATCTACAAAGGTTTTGTTTTCTATTGAGTTTATATATTCCATGAATGTTGCAGTAGTTCAGAATCTATAGTTATTCTTGAATCTTAGCTAATTTGACTGGATTTGTAAATTCCCAAATGTCGGTTTCCCGTTTCCCACAGGAGCCATTTCTTTGCAAATTTCATGGGTATCCAGATTCTAAAAAAAATCCTTGCATATACCCAATTCCAAATAATTAGTAGCCCTGACATGCGTCGAAGTATAACATTGGACACCCCATCTTAATTAAGATTTAAATTTACTTAATATACATATATATATATACACACACACACATATATGATCTGATTAATTTTGGCTGTGCTTGTTACCCGACTGTTGAAGCATCTAAGTGCTCTTTCCACGATCTCACCTGGTTCTCGTTCTGCAAAGTGGTTGCATTATTTAGAAGAAGCTTCCTGCTAATGGAATCTATGAAATTTGTGAAAGAAATGTCAGAACTCAAAAGGTGTTCCGGGTATACCTGAGTTGCAGCATGAAGTGTAGGAGAGCAGCAGAGCAGCAAGGACGCAGCAGTGCTTGAAGCTGAAGTAGAGAGCCATATCTGAGGGTGGTCCGACAAGTTCTAACTCACTATTGCGAAATAAGTAAAAAATTTATAGGCACCAAGCCACTAAACATAGTTTGTGAAGAAAATTCCATTCTAGCACACCAACTCAACGTTCTTTATTTTTTGAAAGTCACCGACTCAGCATTCTTAAAACTTCAACCTCAAGATTTTCTCCCCATGAAGAGCTTTCTTCTTCATGCAAGCGCTCTTTTGTTTATTCTTACTTGCAGGTACTTACGTCAAACCTAACTTTTATTCTAATGGCAGATGAGCTCTAGCGAACTAATCGAGGAATTTTGTTGATAATGGGGGTGTTATTGTCGTGAAGTCCTGATTGCTGGGGGAAATGTAGGAGTCAGATTTGGTGGTCTGCCCTCTCCTGCTGGCATGGGGAGGTTGGTTGAAACGGACACCAACTCAGCTGATCACCTGCAGCCAAGTGACAACAGTACGCTTCCCCACCGTCAGATCAGTATCGGACAGCAGTTATATGCTCAAGCGTGCAACCAATATTAATTATGCAACGTTTTCAAGAAAGACTGGGATACGTAATATTCTTTGTTTAGTACATGTAGAAGCAAGGTAGAGAACGACTTGCACCAATAGGGGAGGCATATGTTCTCGTTGTTATAATTGACTCTTTTCCTTCTCATTCATCTATTTCGAATGACACAAGTAGCTCTAGATGCAGTCGCTATTTTCTCTCTGATTCATTTGGTTGCAATATTGGTGGATGGAATACTACATGCGGCGCCATTATTTCTTCTACCTTGACTTCGGGCTTCTACCACTTCCTTGGCAATGGTGCGAGCCTGACCACCGCACGACGACAGGGGCATATGGCTACGAGGCCTACAGCTACCTGCTTGATCTCTTGGTGATTCATGATGTAAGTTTGCAAGTAATTATTTTATTGGTTCTTCTGTTTCTTTGTTATATTGGATTGACTTTCTTGTGTTTTGTTCTGTCCTTGGTAGGTCGAGCTGAGGCCTTTTGAGCAGTGTGCCAAGCTAGACTGAGAGCCCTTGAATTTTGCTCGCACCTATTGATGAAAGTAGATGAAGTTCTTTTGCTTCAAGAAATCTGCTTTCTACCTCCTAGGTCGAGTCCGCCACCAATTTACCAACGAGTTTGGTATTCCTCTGCTGCCTCCTGCTGAAATGGAACCTCGGGCTACTACCTGTGTGAGGGCTCGCACCATAGCTATCGAGATCATGGTCGACAGGAGCCAGTACACACTCCACCCGGTCGACTATGACGACTACTCGGAGTGGTACAAGTGCGTCAGCAAGTCGTACCTTTTTGGGGAAGATCTGAGGGAGCAAAAACGGGACATGTGGTTCGTTGAGGATTGGGTCGAGGTGAGCCATTATTCTTTCCGTAGAGAAATCCCATTTTGCAAATCTGATCAGCTTAACATAACCTATTTGTCCCTATTGCAGAGGTTAGAGGGCAAACTGAGAGACTTTTATGCTCGGATGTGGCGAGCCAAGGTAACCCTGTTCAGACTTGTTTCACTATTCTTTAAATTTTCTGATAATATATAACTGGTCAGATTGATAATATTACTTCGCTGTTGTGAAACAGGCTAAGTAGGAGGCTCTCGAGGAGGTAAGCGTCTCATTCACGACTCTTTCATATCTCAGGGATTGAACTAGCTGGAGGATGTCATCACTAGCAATAGTGGTGATGAGGCTGACCCAGCGTTCGACGAGGAGGACATCTCCACCGTCGATGACATTGTAGGTGCTTCCAGCTCTGCTCCTGGTCCTTCTCGTGCTCGTGTAGCCTCGACGTCGATCGCTCGGCGATTGCGACGTAAGGGTGATCGCCGCATTGCTCGTGCTTCCTAGGGGAGATGCTCGAATGACAACGTCGATGAGGCTTGAAGATTGACCGCTCTTGTTTCAAATTTTGTTGTATTGGTGGTTTCAAACTTGTATCTGATTCAATTAACATACATCCTTGATATGTAACTTGGATATTCCCTTTAGTTGCTTGCTTTTGTCTGTGTCATGGTTTGTGTGTGCCTACATTGTGCTTGTGGTTTGATATGTTTTATGCTCTTGAAAGATTGCACCAGTTTGGCAAGTTCACATACAGTAGCAATTTTGTTGAGAACTGACTGTGATTTATGCGCATCTGACATGTGCCTCTTCACAGTGTGTAGACACCCTAATTTTTCCCAATTTTGCAGGACGAGGGTCTGGTGGCAGCGCTGAAACCCTTTTCAGGCCCATTAAGCCCAAATTGAACCCAAAAGCCCACATAGGCCCACGGAAGCCCATCAAATCCACCAAGACCCATTAAAGTCCACTTGGGCCCATGGGGGCCTACAAGGCCCGTATAGGCCCATTAAGCCCAAATTGAGCCCAAAGCCCATAAAGGTCAGTCATAAACAATTTAGCTCTTTCCCTTTAACCCAACATCTTATTTTCATCCTTACCTGTAACGCCCCGAACCCGGGCACGCTACCAAATAATAGCATCACAAGCCTAATTACACAAATCACAGAATAAAAAGACTGTAACCAGGCTCACCTCTAGGATCTCGATGCGCGGCTAGAAACTCCGATTCCTGCACCGGAAACTGGCTGCACACGGTTTGCACCTGAAACACACACAGCACGCGTGAGTGACATCTAAGTCACCCAGTACGCGCCCCCAAAACACCCAACTACAAGCAAGCACAATAAAACCAGAG